>VYZM01017385.1:191208-273155 GCA_013398915.1 Dromas ardeola | reverse complement strand
GGTGAATGAAGGAAGAATAGGCTAGATAAGTGGACAGTGAGGTGGATTGAAAACTGGCTAAACTGCTGTGCTCAGTGTTGTGATCAGTGGCACAAAGTCCAGATGGAGTGCAGTCACTAATTGTGCACCCCAGGGATACACAATGTAGTCCACAAGAGTTGGCTGATTTTCAAGGATCTTCTCCTCCAAGCTTAAAAGTGACCCAGGGATACACAATGACCTTAACAATGGGACAGAGTGCACCCTCATCAAGTCTGCAGATGATACAAAATTGGGAGGAGTGGTTGATAATGCCCTATGGGTATACTGTCCCTCAGAGGGACCTCAACAGGCTGGAGAAATGAGCATAAGGGATTTTCATGAAGTTCAGTAAATGGAAGGGCAAAGTCCTGCAACTCCAAAGGAATGACCTCATGCACCAGTACATGCTGGGGGCTGACTAGCTGAGAAGGAGCTTGGCAGAAAAGGGCCAGGGGTCCTGCTGGACACCAAGTTGACCACGAGCCAGCAAAGGCAGCCAACAGTGTCTTCAGCTGCATTAGGATAAGTGTCACCAGAAGTTGAAGGGAAGTGATCTTTTTCCTCTACAGTGCTGAGTGGTGAGACCACTGTGCATTCTGGGCTCCCACTACACACATAACTGACCCACAAAGACTGAAGGATTGGAGCATCTGTCATATGAGAANTAACTGACCCACAAAGACTGAAGGACTGGAGCATCTGTCATATGAGAAGAGGCTGAGAAAGGTGGGTTTGTTTAGCCTGAAGACAACTCAGAGGGGGAATCTGAGTGATGTGTATAAAAATACCTGATGAGTGGTGGGAAGAGTAAAGATGACTGAGACAGTGACTTCTCAGTGGTATCCAGTGACAGGCGGTGAGGCAATGGGCACAAATTGAAATACAGGAAATGCCATTTAAAAATATGAAAAAGTTTGTGGTGGTGGGTGTTTTGGTTTTTATTTTTGTGTGTGTTTTTTTTTTGTTTGTTTGTTTTTTTACTGTGAGGGTGATGGAACTCCACAAGTGAGGGAACAGGTTGCTCAGGGAGGTTGTGGAGTCTCCATCCTATTTAAAACTTGACTCTGCAACCTGTTCTAGCTGACTCTGCTTTGAGTAGGGGGTTGGACTAGACAGTCTCCAACCTTCAACCATTCCGTGATTCTGTAAAATTATATGATGTAAACTTTTGCTTGTGTACTTCAAGTTTCCCCTTCCTGCAGCAATCCCACTTTCCCAGCACCCAGCATGCAAGCAAGCTCTAACTTCAGGATGCAGCAGAGACACAGGTGAGCCCAGGTTTTTACATAAGTTGGATTTTTCCTCCATGGGCACTGAAGATGGTGTTGCCTTTTTTTTTTTTCCCCTCCTTCTTCATCTTCCCTGCTGCCACTCTACCCTCCATGCAACATGAAAACAGACACAGTCACGGGGTTGAAACCAATTAGTAGTTCCTAACATGTTTGGTTCACAGCAATTAGGGGTTGGTATTTGACACAGATAAAAACACAAAACAATCAGAAGTTCTTTAATTTTGCCAGCATGGGGAAAGAGAAGATTAAAGGTCTCCCAAGGCTGAGGGGCTTCTCTGTGGAGAGCACAAAAATATAGTAGCAAAAATGAAGGAGCTTGAGATAAAGCTGAATTCAACAGACAAGTGTAAAGAGATGCTTACTCAAATGAGGGGTTACATGCTAAAAGTCCCTTGATTTTTACATTTCACCTTTCAACTAACAGTGGTAGGATTCGCTTCTTAAAATTCAATCCTGCATGACTCCAAGCACCCACACGTCTGCAACGACTTAAAGCTAAATAGAACCTTAATATCCCCTAAACTAAAGAACAATAAAACCCAAACCCACCCTGTATACGTCTTGCAAGGTGGGGAAAAAAAATGAACTGAGCATTACTTTGCAAGTAAGGATTTACTCTTCAATAACACGTCCACGTTGCATATGTAAGGAACAGCTATCACAGAAAAGTCAACCCATTATTTTCATATTTCATAAATTACATTCACTATGTAATTTTTGGCAACAAATAAGTAGGCAAAATAACCTACTACCCAATACAATTTAAAGGAGTAAACCGAGCAATTGTAGCTATCTGCACTACAGCCAAATTGGACTGGGCTATTTAACACATGACTACTAGCATAGCAATAGCCATAAAACCATCCATTTCTTCAGTCCTACGTCTAACTGCTCAGTGCAAAAAGTTTCGAGTTCTGCAACCAAGAGATCTTTTACTAAGGGTATACTGCCTTTTTGCTTCAGAAATTTGTAAAAGAGTATTTACCAGCCTCACCAGTTCAATACAACTCAGAACAAAAACAAAAGAATCTTACAGCACAGTCAAGTACTGATGAGATCACTTGTCCTTCAGAAAAAATAGTTACAAGTTCGTATCTATGTGTGTGCATTTACTGAAACACTGTGCAAGAGACATTTATACCATTTTAGCCAACCTAGCATTTGGATAATGGATTTTCAAGACATTCAACAGAGGGATATCAGTATAGAGTTATGGATAACAAAATTTAAAGGAAACCATCTGCTGCTACCTATCCATAATGATAGATTATTATTTAGAATCAATATACTGTAAACAATCACTCCCATGAAACCTAATTAAATGAAAACAAATCACGGTCAGCACACCAGATGCCCCAAGCACCAAAAGCCAAAGCAGGAGGACACACAAAGACTGGATAGAGAAATGAGGCTAAACTGTTTACTTAGTAACTATGAAGTGAATGTGCTACTGTTTTCTGAACATCCAGCGGAGAAGCTACAGTGCAGAGAGCTAATCCCCATTTCTCACCAAAACAGACAGGAATGCGCACTAGATAATTTGTTCCTACTGATGATATCATTCTGTTAAGTTTACTGTTTTTAATAAGGAGCAAGATTCAGTATTCGCTCACTTTCTCCCATGTACAAGATCAGATCAGCCTCTCAGTGACCTACTTTATGACTCATAGTCCTCACTATTTATGATTCAGAAAAACGTCTTCTCTGACAGTATTTCCCAGACTACTGTGGGTTCATTCCAAGAACCAATTTCATCTTCATTGGTTTCCTACAGGAAACCAGACCAACTTCCTATTATTTTATTTTCCTTCATTTCAGCATGGCTCACAAGCTAACTGGAAGTGAGAGTGATAGAAAACTTTATTTTGCATAAACACAAGCCAATGTAAACACCACTAAAAAATACCGAAGACGTCACTGGTTCAAAGTCACCAGAATGTGAAGCAAGCTAAGATTAGAAGTTCTTTTCCCTCCTTCCCCAAATATGATGCACACAGGCAAAACCAGTAAGTTTACATAACCAAGGTTTAATGGTAAAGGCTGTTCAGGTCTCTGGTGAAAACATTCACCCCTAACAGGTAACCAAGTTCCACTCCCTCTTCTAACACTGGGATTTTTTTTTAAATGGTAAGCACTGTTGGACTGCTTTTAAGTCCTATTGATACCATAGTCAAGTCCTCCTGTCACCTCAAGTCAACAGACTTGGGGTGCCTAGGTTCTCTCCTCAACCGCGGCAACAGAAGTATTACTGAGGATGCTAGGAAGCATAGGCAGGACACCCTGAAGAAGTCCCTCTAGACTTCCAGTAGGACTTTTAACATCACCTAAGTATTGGCCTAGTGCATTCAGGCTAGCTTTTAAGAGAGCCATTTTGATGTCTCCTCATTGTGCTCCAAGGCGCATTAGACCACCAAAAGCCAAGACCTGGTGCCAGATCTCCATGGGCTCAAAATGTTCATGCAGTGAGATACTTGAGAAACAAACTTTCCCGGAGCCCATGGCAGTGCCATGCTAGAACCTATAGCAGCATCACCACCACCACCGCGTCATGCCCTCCCAGTGCTGTGGTTTGAGCTGTTGGCAGCTGCAGCAGCCATATGGAGATAGTCTGGGACTAGAATGTTAGTACCATGCTAACATCACCTAAGGGACACAAGTAATTTCCATGGAGATTATTATCCAATGCACTAGTTCAAGAAAAGACATGCTGGGACACACAGTTGTGGACAGCAAATACCCAGCAAGGTTTGCTGGCTCAGATTTCACTCTGCAAAGCAACAGTTAAATTGTATTCTGGACCAACGCTGCCCTTGGATTCATGTAGCCTTGTAGCATGTACATGTAGCATGTACATGTAGCATGTACAGCCTCATACAGCTGTACCTGAGCTAATAAACCCAGACTCATGTTTAGCACAGAGCAAAACAGATAATTCAATCATGCAAGCAATTTAAAAGCAAAATTATACATATTTCATCTCTGTATTCTGATGGTTGCCTTGTCAGTAACTGCAGTTTTTCAACATGATTGCCTCTCGCTGGGTTTCAAGGCTTATAGAGCGATAGGAACAACACATTGGTGTTTGTAGGAAGGCTGACTCACAAAACAAGAGCCAAACTGATTGTCATGAGGCTTAAATGCTCCTTCAGTCCTCAAGATAAGAGAGGCCAGGGAATATTACCACTTAAGAATACTTCCACATCGCACACAATAAGGACAGGACATATAACCGACAAACATTTTATTTTAATGACAATTTGCTACCTAGCCACCAGTTGCTGTTTGTAATCATGAATTGAAGTATGAATGAAGCTTTTGCAAGTAAATAGAGGTCACCTGTTAGTAAATTGAGCTTTTCCATGATACAATAGTATAGCTTAACGTATGTAAAACGCAAATTACAGTTATCCTCTCTACTATTCATTTTCTTTCCTTATGATGCAGCAGTACTTCTCAGGGTCAAGTTACTCACTTCAGCAAGTCCCTTTTTTTCCAGTTTTTATAACTTGCTTTTTCCAACCAAAACCCCAGAAATGCTATAATACTGCAAATAGCAGCAAAGCTGTTTTCTCTATTTGTAGGTAAGTCTTTCAAAGAATACCACCTGCATGAAAACTGGTACAGGCAAGCCTTTCTAGAGGTGACACTCAGATACGCATATTGATTTTAAAGCAAACAGAATAATGTGGTTTTAAGTGATTTGGCCTAACAACACTGCATAACTTTACCACCAAGACTGATCAGCAAACTCTACAGCAAAAGTTCTTCACATGGTAGAAAAATCAGATTTTTAAACCTGCGGATTTTGTTGATAATGAGAATTTAACCTCACTTATTCTGACACCTTAATATATATTCCGTTGCAAGACTCATTCAGTAATTCAGCACCGCAGCAAATCACTACCTTGACTGAAGGCAGTGTCAAAGTTAGCAGTTCTTAAAACAGCTATAAATCCTGCAGTCTAAAATAATCAAAGCAGTATACCACCACCACCAGCTATTCACAACTGTCAGTGCTAGAAGGTACTCACCTTGACATGGCTCTGAGCTCCCAGGTTGTATATCTCTGTAGGTTTGACTTCATTAATGATCTTCACCAGGCAGGTGCTGTCCGTGAGATCGCCATAGTGCAGCTTCATGTCTTCAGAGTTTAAGAACACAGAGTTAATACACTTTAGTCCCAGAAAAATATGGCATTCTTGGTCCAAATCCTACTCCAGTTTTAAAAATCCAAGTAAGCATTTATTGGAAAAAGTTAAGAGATCATCAGCTGAACAAGGTTTTGCTTGTTTTTCTTTTCCCTGCTTCGAGCATAACATGTATTTCCCTGGAGGAGTAATGAATACCATTTCAGATTCTCTTTTCAATAATCTGATTTACCTAACAACATTTATATCATTTGTTTAATAGTTTATACTTCCTTAACCCAGGTTGTATAAACTAGGTAAGTGTCCTACACAGAATTTCAGCCACAAAAAAAAAGTGCACACTATTTTAGTTTAGGCTTCCAGTTTTTCCACTCACAAAGGTTTTTAATAACTTAAGTATACACTGATAGCTTTCTCCTCCTTCCCAAAATGTTGCGCATGTTTAAGTTCCTCACTGTGAATAATTTCACAACACAACAAAAATGCCTAAGGTACAAGATGAACATTCAGGCAACATTACAGTACAACCCACTGCATTTATTACTCTTGTTTTTCCATTTGAAAATATAGATACACACTGGAAAAGAATTTCAAAGAACACTGTAACTGTCAATGAAACACACTTCATGATACTGCACACTGAAATCTCACCTGTGGTTAGATACGTCAGTCACACAGCTGGTAAGCTGTTATTTATCCTTTCCCAACTGAGTTACTTTCTAATTTGTGTATGAAAAAGTAGGTAAGAGCACGAGACCAGCTCCTGTCAAAATTAAGAGCAGGTTGCAATGCCTTTTCAACTTGTTCTTGGTTTCAGACCCTGACCTGTCAAGAAATTATTCCAGAAGTGAAATTCATTGTGATAAAACAGGTCTCACTTTCCTCTTATTTAAAAAAAAAAAAATCATACCACCACGCTGCTATTCATATATCTATTCTACAGAAAACATAAATAATCTTGTTACAACTATTGATGAATTAGCTGTTTACATTTACTTGCCATATTTATATAGATTTTAGTTTGATGTTTTTGACCTTAATAAGTTTATGTTTACCTTGGGCTATCTCCAGGAAAAATAAGATATTCCTATTTCAGTACAGGTTAGCAGTCTTCCCATTTGACAATGGTCACCACTTTTTGGGGGATGTAACATCTACAGATATAATCAACCTGATTTTTTTTTTCTAATCCTGAAATCAAGAAATATAAGCTTTATTACAAGAGACTACCATATGAATCCACGGTACATTTTTTTAAAGTGCTGTAGAGATATGTGAACTTTGTTTTTATTTAAGCTGATTTGGGGGGTTATTTATTTATTTTTAAACAGTCTAAGGCAGCAAGGAAGTAACAGATCATGCAGTTCTCAGGTGTTCAGCTTTGCACATTCCTATTTAACAGGGACTTAACGCTCCTCAGGTTGATAAAGGGATGCAGCCAAGCAGGTCACAGTATATTCTTGAAATCTGCTTTCACATCCACATTGTTTTTAAGGGACAGTTCTGAAAAGACTTCAAGACCCAGCTGAAACTGTGGCTAACAGGTAAAGGAATGGTAATGAAACTTTTTTTTTTTAAGAAAGAGGTAACTGTGATTAAATATGAGGGCTGGCAAGCAGGTTGTGACCCTTTTTGTGCATACACATCAATTATCCAACGTTCTAATACAGGCTGTGCTGGAACACCACCATGCTTCCACTTGTATGGAATGCAACTGTCCTGCCTCCCCAGTGAAATTCAATACATGAAACCCATTCTGTCTGTGGGCCACAGCATGCGCGTGATGCCAAGCGGTCATAGGATAAAACTAGTTGGATATTGGTGTTAACCTGCAATCCTCGAAACTGCTGGTATCCAGACCACCTTAACAACTGATGCATTTTTCTTGCAACACAAAATAGAGACCAAAAGCAAGCACTAACTAACGAATTTCTCTGATGGCAGTTACCATCTCTTTTAGGACAACTCTGTGGGCTGATGGGAGCAGGGAAGAACCCAAAGACACTACCCTTTCTGTCCCAGAAAAGAAACCTTCCCCTAGGCAACAGGGAGCCCTCTTCTCCCTCTGCTTACCTTGGCTGGGAGTTAAACGAAATCTCCTTGCCAGCTGAGCCAGCCTTTCAGAGAGGATGAAGCAGAGGACACTGTTGCAAGAGGAAGCCCAGGGAGCAGCAGCAGCTCTGCAGGAGCCCTGGTCTCTGAAAGAGCAACTGGTTCCTCCCCATCCTAAGCAGCAGCCGAGCAGGAGAGGTGTCACAGCCAGGCTCCCTCTTCCTACACCAAAGACATCCAGTTCTGCCACCATCCCCAGGCCAGAGATCAGTCTCAGAACTTCCCAGGGAAGGTGGGCTGCCAGTTGGGCTGAGCCAAGCAGAGATACCCTCCCACGATTACCTTGAATTTAAAGCTCTCAAAGGGGAACACCCATTTTGGCCTACCATCAAGTCTTCAAAGCTTCTTGTCAAAATGGCTTTTTTGAGGGGTGGCAGGGCATGAGGCTTTATTATTTTTCTGACCCATGAAAAAAAGAGGTCTTTCAAGAAGAATAGGCTACATGGAAAGACTTACTAGAAATGGAGTTTATTTGGTGCAAAGATTTATAAAAGCAGATCAGGTGTCAAAACCTTTGGGTTTTAGTAATATTATCCAATCTAAAAACCTCTTTAGCAAGCAATAGCTGGAGGGCTCACTTCAGGAAACTCCTTGTTTTCCTTCTTGTTCTCCTTCCTTTTTTTTTTTTATGTATGAAAAGGTTCACCGTCTATGAAGATCATCATCTTGCAACGTGTAATCAATTCCTCATGGGAAGAACACACAGGGCAAAGACAAAATTAGGGTTTGCTCACATCAACAACTATTGCTTCTTTGCTTCCTCCAGTACTGCCTGGAAACCCATTGTTTCCAAACAGTTTCCATAGAGCAGCCTTTCCTGAGATTCCAAGTCCAATTCCTCCTCCTCCTCCCATTCATATGGCTGCATTCCTCAGTTAAAGGAAAATGAGATAAAAGTGGGGGGAAAACATTTTAAGGTCTGCTTTCTTTTTTCTTTCTTCCATCCCTTTCCTTAAGTGTTCGCATATGTATTTATCACGATCCACATTGTCTTCTCAAATAACTTTTCATATTCACAAGATCGTCTTCACAATGCACAGGTTCCTGTTTTATTTCTTTTGCTTCATTTTACCTTGCAAGCTATGAATGTAAGTCATGGGAAACACAGTTCTTACATTGCCCTTGACGGAAGCACAGGTTTCAGTATTCTTCATGAAGATATTTTATTCTATTTACCTCCTCTTTCGATCAGGTATTTTAAGAAGCAATGTACAGTAAGTAGCAACTATTCATAGCAAATACCACTGAAGTCATGTCAGAAATGAATATTTGTTTAAAATTACAAAGATCAAGTGAAATCTAAAAGGTGCATTATATATGACAGTTTGATAAAATCAGACTCTGTTTAACAACAGTGGAAAGCAGACTTCAAAAGACATGATATTTATGTACAGCATGAAGATATTTAGTGTTAACAATACCTTAAATTGGACTATTTAGGACAGTGTCAGTCTGCACAACTCCACAAAGTATGCATAGTGTAGAGAACTATACACTTGGTAAACTGCTCAATCCTTCTGCTGAACTAGTGCCATCCAACATTTGAGCTTCTTCTCATCAAGTGACCAGTTAACCTTCTTTGAGGTAAAATGCTCAGAACAATTTTTGCAAAGCGTACATTAAAGGTAATAATTTCAGCTTTGCAAATTATCATCCGTAACAAAGAATACAGCAAATTGTTAGCAAGTTTCCAAGAGCAATGCCTTTCTTTCAGGAAAAAGAGGTAATAGTTTCCTCGGGTGCAGAAATTCAGAAGGTCCAAAGATTCATTCTTCCTGTCATCAGTAAGAAGATCATGTCTTATTCATGCTGTCATACAGGCTGTTCCCAAACCTTCACCTCCATCAGGCACCAAGAAGCTCATGAGGAAACAGAAGTGGAGTGCTTAACATAACTGCCTCAAAAAGACACATTTTACTATTCCGATATCTGCGTTTTCAACCTCACATAGATTTCTGCAGGCCCAGCCATTTTCTAATTGCTACTGCCCAGCTACGTGTGAACTGTGTCAGCCTTTCTATACAACAGCAAGTACCTTCCTTGGCCCCTCTTGTATTTTGCCCTCTTGGTAACTCACACACACGGGTATCTATACTTTGTGTCACATTTTCATCCGAGAAAAATCATCACTTTTCTTTCTGAGATGGGGCGGCTCGCTAACACAAAGGAAAACTTAGCTATCAAGGTTTTTTGTTTGTTTGTTTGTTTTGTTTCAAATAACCAATTATAAGTCAAACATAGCTTAAAAATAACTACTTGTTAATAACATTTAGGCAGAGGAAACTGGGATTCCCCTTCCTGCTCCCAGGGACCTTTCCTACCAAACACATACCACGGACTAAAAAAAAAAAACCAATTAAGTATAAAAACAAAGTCTTACTTCCTTCAATGTGAGCCTGCGGGTTCTTATACAGGTGTTCGATCCGGCCTGTATTAAAAGAACTAGACCGACGAACGATGCCATGCACCTGAGGATCGAAAAAGGAAAATTACAAAATGCAAGTGGTAAACATTAAGAGGAAAGTGTTCATCATCATCACTTTTTTTATATACTTGGGCCTAGTCCTTATATCAGGTAATCAGAAGTTGTGTCTATTCCTAAAGGTAGACAGTTATCCAAATCATAACAAAATGCTTGGAGATGAGTTCTGATGCTGTCCTATTTATTTTAGTACCCTTCAGTAGTTTTACCTTCTCCCTTGTTGACACCACCAGCAGCCCAAGCATCAGACACAGCACAGAAAACACACCGAATTGCCCTAGAGCACTATCTCCTAGCGAGTGAGACTTGCCAACATTACTGGAGTTGGAGGAGCAATGTGTGAATCCCAAGACAACCACTTCTCCCTGGTTGCAGAGTCTTTCTGCAGTCAGAGATGGTGGGCATGAGAAAAGCATCAGCAAGAGATAGGACTAGAGAAATGAGAGAGGGGTCAGAGAGCAAGAGAAGGGATGAAAAAGACAAGGGGAAAGAAGGGGCAGCAGCTGCAAGGCCTAAATATATTTTAGAAAACAGCTGTTATTCCCTTTCTGGGGTATTGGAAGAACAGCCGGAACAGTCAGTGCTATTTTGTGGATCTCATGACTCAGTGTTCTCCGGTGGGTTACGAGACACACAAGCAAGCCTAAGGCTGAAATGCAGGTTCGGAACTTCCTTTAACCAGCTATGATAAATAAGTCAGTGAAAAAAACCATAACTGGTTCTGACTAACATTAAAGAAAAGCCCGTTTGTGTCTAATACATTAGAGAAATTGTTCAAACACTGATCCTGTTTCCTCCTTACGTAAGGAAGCCCCATGCCTGCTGCCAAAATTCATGTTAGCTTAGGTTACCAGCTGCAGAAGTTGTGCGTGCACAGGTGAAATCAAACTTCAGCATCTGACTCTCCTCCAGTTTTTCCTGCCCTTTATTATTTCTGAAAGTGATCCCATACAACTTGATGCATCCTACACTTGGCTGGGTTGGGACATTGCTTTACTCTCTCACTTCATATTGAACTCGTACCTGTAAGAATATACCAGCAGGAATGGGCAGCATTTTGTGTTTTGGTTTGGTTTTGTTTGGGGATTTTTGTTTTACATATAACACAAGCTATGGTTATGAACACAGAAAACATTTTTTATTCCATCTTAAGCCTGAAACTTAACTGAATAAAAAGGCATTCACAACTGAAAAGACCAATTTGCTGCTTTACAAATGATATTTTGGTGGCAAGACCTCTAATAATAGCTGAATAGCTTCACCTTTACAACTTGCAAGTTAAATTTATGATGCCAATTTCCTTGCATAAAATCTCTTGTGCACCCAGCCAGACAACAGGCTCACAACGTACCCTGTTCTACAGTTCAAACACTAAGTTTCCCACAACTGATTAAGATATTCGCATTTTGAGGATCAATGGGGAGCTTCGAAACATGGCCCCCAAAAAGAAATTTCCATCAAATAATGAATTTATGAAGATAAATCTTCAAAGTTATGTAGTTGAAAGCCCTATCAAAATAATTATTTATAGAATGTGTGGATAATTCATAGGGACATAAGGTTTACAGAGAAACTTTCAAAAAAGATACTTCCTTAACAACTTTGCTTTTGCAAGAGATGCTGGAAATAGTTGAAGTACTGAAATGAACATCTGGTTTGCTGAGAAAAAAAAATAAATCAGACTTTCCAGTTTTAAAGCATCAAATTATTCTTAAGGAAGCTAAATGAAGTGCTCTTCAACTCTTCTAGCAAAATTAAATATTTTGGCTTAAAGTCCTGATGAGACTTCTTGAGCTCTCAATTATCTATCTCTGAATGAAGTCATGCTGAAATTCAAGTTCACACAAACCATTGACCAATAAGTCAAATCTTGCCAGCAAGCCTCAAAGCTTGATGAAAGATTGTGCTTGCAAGAGCTTTGTGTCAGCTGAATGACTATGATACCAAGATTTGGCCAATGAGATGTACTAAATGCAATCACCCCAGGACTTCAAAAAGTTTCAGCAAACACACACATCCAGAGAGCCTGTTGCATCCAGCGATAACAAGAAAACATGCAAACCCAGCTTTTTTTTTTTTCCTCCCACTCCTTTTTCTGGTATGCACATACAAGAGAAGGAAAATCTGCCAAATGCTTAATCCATGACAGCAAGAGTACCATAAAAAAACTGATGAAAGGTACCTTTGTCTGCATAGGACAGGTGAAATGCAAACTTTGTGACAAGCCAAAATGTGTGCAAACTGGTTAGTCTAGTTAAGAACGTAAGATCAGTGAATTTTTCTCAGTAGGGCTTGATCTTTAAATAGATTGAAATAAAAAAAAAATAGTCAAATGAACCACCTTAGTTAGGGAGGCAATCAGCTATCACCTGTACTCTTTTGTTCAGTTATTCAGGAACAGAGGTCTCTGACTGGGAACGCAGGAAAGAATTCCAACAAATAAGTGGAGAGATGAGGAACAGAAAAAAAATGCACCTCTACCAAATTATTATATCCATTCTATTGTGGAAAGGGTTATATTTCATTTTAGTTGCAGTTAGCAGTTCCCAATTTCATTGTGGACTAGGAGAGAGCATGTGCTTTTGCCACAATGCAACCACAATGATATCTCTCTTCCCCAAATGGAATGGAGAGAAACAGTAAAAGTAATCAATTTACAACACTGAAAAACCAACACCAATAAGCAGATTAATCAACAAAGAAGGAGAAAGGATGGGATAAGCAAGCCAAGATTAACCATGTGCAAAAGCATGGAAAACAGACTGGCTGAGAAGAGACTTTTCACTAAGCTATGAAGCAGTATTACAACAGAAGTAATGAAATCCAATACTAGAACCAGCATTACCTTTACTAAACCCCAGAAAATACTATATTGCCGGGAGATTAATTTCACCAGCCCTTTCCTTCCATTATCATACATTTTGGAACCATCTTTAGTGACAGAGAAGGCAAACATTCTCACATATATGCCCACAACAGTTCCAAACCATCAAATCATACCATAATACTGTGACTGTTGCTTTGTTGTGCCACAAAAAAGATGATTTTGCCAGGGAAAATTATGCAGCAAGAAGTAAGGAATCGGACACCCTTCATTTTAAGGAAAAGGTAAATGGAAATCATGTGCTAAGCATATAATTAATCCAAGAGAAGGGGTGGAAAGTAATGCTACCAAAGTATATTTTTGGGTTTTGTTTTGGTTCCTCCCCCGCCACCCTCGCTTTTTAAACAGAGAAAGCAAAATGCAAGGTTTTTATTGCTGAAGTATAACTGCCAAAATATAAGGGCCTTTGGTGGGGACAGGGGGGAAGGGAACAAACAAGAGATTCTTATTCCTTTATGTGGTACGTTGCACCATAAACTATTCCCCTAATTCCTTACAGTTTTGGCTTACACAGGTCGCTGCTTATCTGAGCTGGCGGGAAACATGCAAAGCAGCTATACCCTGAGGAGAAGAGGGAATCCACCAGTGGACATTAGATGATAAATAGTACAATAAGCTGGCATGATTACAGGCCATGCTGCACATTCCTCTCCGGAGTTTTGATTTGTTATCTAGGGCCAGAGTGGAAAACATTCACAGAGAAGGACAGAAGCAGAGGAAGCCGGAGCTGTAGCATCCAAACGACTCCATCAGCCCACAGCCGGTCACCGAGTCACTCACCTCGTAGCCTTTTTCCAGCAGGAATTCAGCCAAGTACGATCCATCCTGGGAAGAGTAAGATATAGGAAAATGTTAGAAACACAGTGAATGGGTCTGAGAGGTTTGGACTGGTTAATGTCTCAAAAAAAAAAAGGAAGAAAAAAAAATGGCAATGAGCTGACCGGGTAACAAGCACATACTTTGATTTCTCCAGATTTATACACTGATCCAAAAATACTATAGCCACTTTTTGATTAATTTTAGATTAAGAAGCAGTATATTTTAGGATAACTTGCTTACAAATGCTGGTTGAGAACTCCCGTCTCTTGAACCTCTTCCCAAGTTCCATTATGAAGTGCCTGGGGACATCTTTCCAAAATATCCTAACCACAGTTATTGAATTTGAACTACTTTGGAGATAGGGAAAGAAAAACATTCTAGAAAAATTGTTGCAAGCTTGGCATACTCTGCAAACCAACGTGCCTCTCTAGCACTGTGTCACACTCGCGTCTCCCTTGCACACAAGCTCCTTCTGGCAGCAATAATTCTGCCTGCCTGACCAATTGAGTTTTCAAAAACTTCCGTAGCACACCCTATATTTATACTACAGAACACAAACCATTTTCACATTTATATATCATTGAGGGTTGAGAGTTTGGGTTGTTTTGCTTTTGGGGTTTTTTCTTTTTTTTTTTTCCCCTTTCCTTTTAAATCCTTGTCAAACTTAAATTATTAAACACCCCAAAAGCAAATACTTCAAAACACATGCTAGAGCATGTTTTCCTGAAATAAGATGATTTTCCTGGCACCGCTATTGCCAGGATTACCAAATACACTAAGTCATGTTATCCTTATAAATGCGTACGCCCCATCACAAACCCAGCAGTTTACCCCTCCAGAAGGGGGCTCACCAATCAATGGAGTGAACACCATCCATGTCCAAAGAATCTGCACCTTTTCATTGACTTTTTGAACTGGTTGTTCCTTTAATATGTGAGATTATTCCAAAGTCAATTGACTGGCTACAGAAAGACCATAAAAACATGAGATGCCACCTATGCTTAAACTCTGTTATGTGGATCTGCTCTGACATGATCATGGCCAGAGACATTTAAGTTCAAAACTAAACAGACATCTCTTTAGTCCTCTTTTTAGAAGCACGTTAGTCCAGAGAAAAGCCCCTCTCACCTCAGATTAAATGAGGTTTTTCTTGTCTCATAGGCAGCCTAAGGAGAATAACATACTGAAGTAAGAAATTTGAGATGCACTAGGAGGCCCTAGAGCAGCAGGACTGCCAGCGGAGACTGCTCACTACGCTGATGGCAAAATCATGCATAAGTCTATGCAAAATGGCACAGTCCTGAGTACAAGGGGCATGCTGCTCTATGGTTAAAACTGCAACATTAGAAAAAATGAGTGACTTTATGGTATAAATGTCTCATTAAGTCTTACACAATCTAGAAGAGCTTGAAACCAAGAAAGTCTCAGCTTACATACTTCTCCTACTACATGTGGGTGTTCACATAACTTTACAGTGCCATAACCCAAAAGCCATTAGAGTCTATGACACCAGTTGATCTGGAAAATGAGAAACCACGTGTACCATGGCATCACTGGAACAGTATGTATTTCTGTATGTCAAATGAAAAGAGCAAGACCCTATAGAAAGAAGAAATTCAAGGAATATGCAATAGAAACGCTGGAGAAACATAGGGGCAAAGCTGAGGGATGACAACTACCTTTAATGCAGTTGTCATCTTTTTCATTAGTAATTCCTCTAGGATTTAGCAGAGGTGGATCAGAGGGAAGAAGTCTTCCCAATTCTCCGTGGTTGCTCAGTCCGCTAAAAAAAATAAATCTATAAAATAAAAGGAAGTGAAAGTTGGAGACCCAGAGAGTGCAAAGGAGATGAAAAAAAGAAAGGCTGTGATTACTTAGGAAGTTGATGGGAAACAGACTTGACTAGGATTGAACCCTGTCAATAAGGTCTTGTTCTTCTCACCCAGTCCATTGCTCAAACTTTCCAGTTGCCCTGGAACATTTTGAACCAGCAGTGGCACTCGCTTCCTCTGCGCTTCCTTTCCAGGTCTATGAAGTGATAGGGCAGGGCTTTACAATGAGTGGGAAACCGGCAGCAAGTGTGAAAGCTACTGGTTTCTGGCTCTAGCACAGCACAGCTGATTTACTGTCTGGTAATCGCACACAATGCGGATTCATGCTGTCCTGCACTGCGATACCGTATCACACACGGCCCCCAGGTTTTGCATTTCCCTTCCTTTTCTTTTCAGTACAGCAGCTGTCAATGCGAACGACAATCAGACAGCAATCAAAGTGTCGAAGACTTTGCAGCTTGTAAGGATAGTATGGTTTCCATCCTAATGAGGTCAAGGAGTAAATAATATTAAGTAAGCTCTATTAAGTGATTTAAACCTTTATCCCTAGGAGACTGCATTATGCATATAAATTCTATTATCAAAGCTATTGATTTCCACTTATACCACAAACCGAGCTTTCAAGATTCAGGAATCACTAAACCAGGAAAGGAATATTAGAGGAACTAGGTGTTTAGCAACAAATCTCAATTTTTGTTAGGGTTAGCAGATTTTGCTTTATTTGAGCCACATGCTGCCAACCATCTCCATTCCTGGTTTCCACCCAAGTAGGAATGGATCATCATGAAATGCATGACTTGGTCTGATCCATGAAGTTGGGGACTGGGGGGCAAGGTCTTCCCTTTTGTAAGAAATGCTTATAGTCACCTTGATCCTATTTCACTGAGTGTTTTACCCCAAGACTACCAGTCTAAATCATGTCCTCCTTAATATTGAAAAAAAAAACAATACCAGCTTAGGCGGTGGTGAGCACGTGCAGCCAGCAAGGCATTAGTATACCCAGAGCCCAATCTGATCATTCAGGTGGCTATAGGTACCCTAGTCCCCAAAGCCAACCACAAAAACAAAGTGAAAAAACACAGTCTGTGCAGATTAGCGTGCTTGGTTACTGCGAATGAACCCCCGCTAGGCAATATGCGGCTCTATTTTAGAAGTGTTGTCACATTTGAGAGCTTACTTTTGCTAATGTAAAGCACTCAGCAATTGCTTCAGTTTATAACAATAAACAACAGTTTATTCTGTCAGAAGACAGAAATAGGTCCCTTTGTCTGTGGCTAAAACACCAGTCTTAAAAGAAAATAGCCAACAATCTGTCTTTAAGTAGGATTGCAATGAGACCTGGCTCTGCACAGGTATGTCAGACCAGCTTGAATGGTCAAAACAGTTTAACAAGACTGATTAAATAAACCACCTCAGATAAAACAGTTCCTCATCAGCACACTCTGACATATCAAACTTGAAGAATCACTATGCTGTCTTTAGCCAAATAGTAGTTTGAAAGCACATACAAAGAATGATACTTCAGCTGGCTTCCAAAACACAGCAGCAGGTTTCCAACTGCAGCTGTCTTAAAACATGCCTGTAAAGCTCCCAGACAAAAGAAAAGTCACATAAACTAGAGTGAGACAACTTTAGGATGCAATATTTTATATTTAATATAGCAGTTAATGTCAAGAACTTCAATAAGCTTTGACACACTATCAAAGAAAACCTCTTCCAACAGAGTGAAGAAATTGAAACATAAACAAGAGTTAGACAGTGCTTTGCCACAAACATGTAGAAGAAAAAAAAGCATCAAGTTTGACTTGATCCATGAGCAAAGAACAGTTTCATTTATACAGAAAACTCAAAACAAGTGGAATAAGTAGCCTGTTTAACAATCCAAATCTCCTTTATTTTGCAATGTTCTACACAGGGAAATTCCTTCTGCAATGGAGTCGTTTTGAATTTATATCGACAAATTCATCCAATATCCTTCTGCACAGCTCCTGGATTCAAGAGCTAGATTACATCCTACCTGAGCATTTGTAATTTAGAGGAGGGGGACTCCCTCTTCCCCACAGCTCCTTTCTGCTAATAAAGGGCAGTGGAAGAAAGTACTAGAAGAATGAAGAAACAAGGGAAAAGAGACCAAGAGGAGGAGGAATAGGGTTCTTTATATTACTATTCGTAGAACTCCAGCAGTATACGGAGTGCTTTTTCAGAAGGAGGGAAAAGGAATTAAAAACCTAACACAAGTGATGCAAGTGTATTATGACAGTAACAGAGGGAAAAGGGCTCCCATTGCAGGGGGGTAGTATAAACATTGGAGAAGAAACATCCCCACAGGATGGTGGTAAAAACGACATTCCCTACAAACATGCAACATTAGGAAATCCCAAAGCCATGCAAAGGATTGTGAGAAATCCTGCTGCAAGATACCTAAAGAAACTGTCAACCAACAGCCCAGCTCTCTACTTTCTGAAACAACGGAGCTGCTGACATCAGACACCCAAACCTGACTCCCAGCCGCAAGAGACATGGTCACTTGAAACGCGACATTTCATCGGATAATGCAGCAGGGAAGAGAGTCTGACTACTGTGCCATCTCCCTCACTCCTCATGCCCGCCCATGGACAAATGGATGAGCAATAAAGCCTGGGAACATAAAAATGCAACACACCTACTGTCAGATGCACTGTTTGAAGGAGGGGTTTTTTTTATATTTCTAAGGTGGGCATGTATGACGAAATATGTGTCCGTTTGCTACATGCTCTGTACTTCCATGTGTCACAAATACCAAGTTTTCAGACTTTATTATTCCTTTGGAAAAAAGTGCCATAATTTTCCACATATCACATGGAATACCGAAGTTGGTTATACTTATAAAATTCGAAATTGAGTAAGGGTAGTGCCATGCCCTTAGGAATAACACTACAAAGGTAAGTTCTTGCCAGTTCAACTGTAGATGGTGTCACTTACCAAGGTCATTCATAGCAGTTCCAAATTCCTTTTGAACTACAAACTATAGCTGTGCTCCACTGAAGTTAAATTTTGACGGGTTCAAGGAGTATGTTTGGGAGACGGTGCATGGAGAGAAGAGGCACACATTCAGCCATAAGACATGGGTTTTATTTCGTAAAGGGATCTTTCTGCAGTAACATCACCAACAGTGCACTGTCACCATTTTCATTTAGACTTCTTTGAATAAATAATCTATACTTCCATTAAAATATGCAGAACCAGTGCCACTACTAGCCCTGCACAATAAACTGTTGCTTCATCAAATTTTAAACTTTTGCATAGCTATAAGCTAATGCTATTTCAGTTACTTATTAAGCTGGAGTATGGTGGCAGATCCTTTGGAGCAGGGAACACACACCACTCTAAAGCAACATCTATATGATTTAAATAAAATCCATAACAACAACTATTTATTTGTTTGTAGCACTCCAACACAGCCTTCCTTCAAAAAAAAAAAAACAACAAAAAAAAGCAAGAGGGTAATATAGTGTAACATTATTTTTGCTGAAAAATGCTTACTTCTAATAATTTCCAATTATTTATGGAGGAAATCAGTAATTTTTTGCAGCCACTATGAACAGAACACTGGTGCACTTTGTCTAAAATCTTCAAGGCAATACTCAAGGTAAAGCATTAAAGTGTTCATAAAAAAAATTCTCCATACTGAAAAAAAAGGAAGAATTATGAACTCTGAAGTATTTAACTGATTTATTAAAGCTGCCACCCCTGCAGTAGTTAGCTTGCTATTTTGATTTGTACTCTGGCCAAGTAAGAATAGGAAAACAAGTGTCCTTTTGTTCCTGTGGTCAAGAAAAAAGCCAAAAGGCAATAAATGTTAAAAAAAATAAAATCTTTCTTTGTTTTAAAACATTCCCCACTTAATTGAAGGGTTTTTGTAATGCATTAACATCAGTGAAATGAAAAAATTAAGCAGGAGGAAAAGTTATCATTAGCAACAACAACAAAAACATTCAATTACATTACTCTGTTCTTTTTGAATTAAGAGTTGTTTAAAAGTAGAAGAAAAGCAAAGTTGCTTTGGAAAAGTGAATCACCCTGTTATTTCCTAGTCTGAGCTCCATCTGACCTCACACACTATTTCACTGGTAAACTATTAAGTTATATTAAGAGCTGCAACTCCAGTTATGGACAACAGCAACAAGTTTTTTTTCCTTCCTTCCTCCCTCCAGTTATCTTTATCCAAAACAACATTATTCCCATCATCAATATTTATAGCTATTCTACTGTGAACCTCAGCACAGACACTTCATCTAAAGAACAAATGCCTGCACCACTCTAAAGCCAACACGAACAGAATAAGCTTGTGCAATTCAAATTTGCTCCTTACCATTAGGAGAGGCAACCAGTTGAGTTTTGGCTTAACTTAAGCCAACAACAGCAAGGTATGTCAGTGCAATGCTGCTGATTTTTGTGGTTTTTTTTTTGTTTTGGTTTGGTTTTTTTTTTTTAAAGTGTTCATACTTAAAAATATACAATTTTCAGCCTAAAACACGTAAGATATTCTACAATAATCAAACAGATTGCGTCTATCACACAAAACCCCCCAACGTCTCAGCTTGAGAAAAAAAAGTTACACCATCAAACTGAGTATACTAAGTTTTCTTCCTGATTACATGAACCTGTGACACAATGTGTTATTTCCAAATACGCTTACCACAAATTTCCCAGGGACGACAATCAGGTGCTTGATAGCTTTTTAGAAAAAATGAAAAGTCACGCCCCTAAATTCTCAGGCTGTTTGCTCAAACATTCAGATACTCAAAATAACTATTAGTTTTCAGATGTGTCCAAAGAACTATTTTTATAAAGAGGAAAAGTATCAATAGAGAGCCTTTGGAAGATTTTAAAGATCAAGCTTTTTCTGAATGTATGTTATAAGCCATAATACATGATGGCTTCATTTTCTTCAAATATGAATGCCTGCAGTATACTAATATAAAACAAATCGGTTATGAACTCCGAGTTTGAGAGCAACCTAGCTATATTTTTCTGTCTCACTAGTGAAACCACAGGGATTGGAGGAATGTGTCTATAAACATGGAAATGCAAATCATATGGACAACAGTCCACAAGAAAATTAAAACCTCTACTTATAGTGTTTGTAATGGGAAATCCATAACAGTTTTAAAAAACCACAAGATGATTGTTTTGCCCATCCCTATTCCCTCCTGCTTTCAAAAAGCTACTGGTATCAGATGATCTTTCACCTTTCCAAAATAGTAACAGCAGCTCCAGTCACCAGCAGCTATGAGCATTTTGGACGTGCCCATCCTCAGTACTCAGACAAACCCGTCAGCCCCATTAGGTGACTAACACTGCTGCAGCCGACTCCAGGAGAGGAAAAACCCCTCAATCCGCAACAAATGCAAACTAACCCCAAACCCAGTGGAAACCCAGACACAAGAACCTAGTTGCGCAGAGCACAAAAAAAAAAGGAGGCAATCCAGGTCTAAGCTCCAGGACATGCTCTCAAGAGTAATTTTGACCTCAAAATTGGAAATTTCAGATTTGTCGCAGTAACAAAAAAAACCAACCAAATCATAAAGCCCAGAAATGGTTTTGGAAGGAATACAGTGTCTGTTATGTTTAAGACAGGTGAGTAGTTTTGTGAACTGACACCAGGAGGAAAAGATGAAACCTCAGCATGTCATCTTTACCTTTAAAATCCTACAGAGGAAAACCAGAACAAAAGCAGTAATGTGACTATTACTGTAACTGTGGAGGCCACCTGAGCTTATGACTTATAGCTCAACACACATCCTGCTAGAAATAATGGACCCATCTCACTCTCAGACAGAGCTATGTGTATTTTTTTGCTGCACCAGCCTACCACAGCTGTTGAGGTTAAAGCTGCTTTCACCATGGTAGCACCAGCCTCTCACACTGCTGCTCACGGCTTGAGTCTGTTACTTTAAGTTTAGCCCAAGACATTGTTTCCTAACAGAGTGCAAGGTCACTTATTTAAGAAAAACCAAAATAAACATTGCACTTGCTATCTTCTTTGCATGAAACCTAAGCCTAATGAAGGAGAGGTAAATGAGTGTAGCCAGGGAAAAAGATTTTTAATTCATTCTTCTGGACTCAGCTTTACGTATGGACATAGCAATTTAGTCTGAAATATGATCTATTTACAGAGAAACAAAACCGGAAAGCACGCATGTTCCAGTTGGAGTAGAGAAGTAATGCACAGTAAGACAACTTGTATTTTCTTAAATGCTTGCACAGTTAGACATTTGAAAATGCAGGCAGGAATACTTGGTTGGTATTTCAGAGCTTTAAAAGCTCTCAGTCTTGCAATATTTGCTTGGGAGGAAGAAAAGCAGCAATGCTGCAACGATACGGTCTGCAAGTCATGGGAGCAACCACTCTTTCCCAGACATTTGAAGTTCTGGGACAAGACAGCTTGTGTTGCAACTGATCATTTCTCTCTTAGGTATTGCCTCTCCCAGTGAGCATGGTGGGAGCCCAGTTTTTACTAGTCTGACATCTATTGAAGCACAAACAGATTTTTCAGGAACTCTGCTTGTTTATGCAATTCCCACCTTTTCATTTCAAGGTTCTCACACCTCCCAATTTTCAATAGCAGACATCTTTAAAAGGTGGCCCCCAACAGTATCCACATAGTTGTGACTATTCAGAGTGGCCAAGAGACCAGCAAGCCAAAGTGCAATCCATCATCATATCAGAGCTCCAGGCAGCTCAGATTTCTCTTTACGCTAGGAAAGGATACAATAAGAATAAAATAAAATAATAAAAAAAACCCACACCACCAAACCAAACCAACACAATTAAAAAAATACACAAAAAAACCCAACACAACAAACCCCTATCACAGCAATAAACTTCCTGATACTTTTGCAATGGAATAGAAAAGGAAATATCCAACTGAAATTTCAAAACAAACAAACAAGAAAACCCCCACAGAAATCCCAAAGCTAAACTCTTGTGAAAGAATATCAACATTTGTACCAAAATGTTACATTTTAGATGACTCTCTACTTGGCCATTTGTATCACCTTTTCTTCATGAGAAACCAAAGAAACTGTAACAGGGAGAAATGTAACAGGAGAGCTCTTAGGAGTTATTCCCTAACATCCACTCTACACACGTGCTCCTCTTCCTCATGACAGGGGAAGCATTTTGAGGCCTAAATACATAAAGCTACACTTCAATTCATAAAAAAAACCCAAACCAAACAACAAAAACCCAAACCAAAAACAACAAAAAACCAACAAACAAAAAACCACCACACACCAAAACCACAAAAAACAAACAAACAAAAATTATAGGAATCTTAAGATGGCAGGTTCTTCCTATGCCTTCCAAACCACTGTCCTCACAAAAAAAAATCTAGAGAGATAATTAGCAAAGTCAAAGGCACATAGTGTACAAAGATTTGAATACAATGCTTTTAACCAGTTTTTCCAAAGATAACACTCACCATAAAAATGTGTGGCAAAAGTTGGAATTATTATGCCTAGAAGCAGCTTCACATTTTGTCAGATATTTTTGGGCAAGAGTAAATATGCTTCAAAACTATTTTTTACAGTCTAGGAGTTGGGGTTTTTTTTCTTTAATATATCATATGTTCCGTAGTACAATTGTAACTAAATGAATTACATGGACTCTGTGGTAAAACCCAACTGAACAAACAAAACTAATTCACACAGTGCCTACCTTCCCCTGTAAGCAACGACAACTACTAGCGAAGATGCTTAACTATATAATAAATGCACTCATGTTCAAAACATTTATTAAGTATAGAATGATTGAAATTGGACATAAGACCCGATACCTCTGTTCCATGTGGCTGCTCTTGCTAATCAAGTGCTGTGATGCCACATGGACTGAGCTTCCTGGTGGTGAGAAGCCAAGCAGGATAAGAGTTATCTAGGCGATAGACTGCAAAAGGATGCAATGTTTTTCCAGAGAAGGTTGCAGAAGGTCATCCTTATATTTACAGATACCATACAATGCCTTGTGTACCCAACTTCACAGCTTTGCCTTGTCAGCTTCAAAAGGGGACAAAAACCACCCAGTTTCATTAACTGCCAAGGTTCCTGTCTGAGGGAAACTAGAAAGGGAAAGCGAGCAATCACATTTGCTTATCCTATCTGTCAAGAACAGGATTTGGAATACACGACTACTACAAAACCGCCAGCAAAATACCTATTTCTTCAATTCATAAAGTACTAAAAATCACCTGCAATTTGAGTTAGCAATAACCCCTTGTATAATCTTCATGTGCAGTTATCAAAAGAATTGTTTCAGCTAACTGGCTTTCATGAACAGCTTCTTAATTAAGATTAGGACAGAGCTATAACAAGGTAAAGCAACTATATAGCTTAAATATTTCCACATCAGTTTTGATCCAATGAGTTATGCAGTTTTGCACAGATCTCTGAAAACAGAAGAATTATTTATAAATAACTTTCACAAAGCAGCCTTTAAGAAGCATCAAAACAAATTACTTCAAAGAGCTTGTCACAAACATTTCTTACTTTAACTGCTTTCATTTGCTGTTCCACAAAACCTGAAACTGGTTAAATTTAACTGACTTTACAAGCTGTGGAGAGACTTAGTACACAGACCACATTTTAGTCATTTTTGTCTGTATTCATAGTAATTTCCTAATCTCAAGGTTTCTTAGCAGTTCGTTTGAATCACTTTGCGCCCTGGGAACTACAGGAAATACTACGGAAACCTCCCTGTCTCACTTTGCAAACTGTGACATTTATTATTACATTTATTCCTGGCTACATTAATAACAGCCTACCAAAGCCAAACAACACAGTATCACAATCTTGCTCACTTAAAATTTATAAAAATTCTTTAATTTAATTGCCAAGGGATGTGAGGGTACACTTTAATTTAACAAACACACCAGTTCTTGCAAGAAGGCAAATGTGAGGAAAATAATATCTAGTTTTCATTATAAATATCACTGGCAGTTAAAAATGGCAATGTCCTAACTTCTTTAAGAAGAACACTTAAAGTTTCCATAGCAGGCACAGGAAGAGAACTCTTGGATTTGTTAACATAAAACATAAACATAACAAAGTGCAAGAAGGCCTCATTTTCAGAAGCATGGGGACTCAAGAGAGGCCTTTTCTTTGAACAATACCCTAAGGCCCCTAGGAGAAGATTATCTGATATGTGTACACGTAAGCAGTTCCTAAAATAAGGTGTGTGGGTCCTTCTTTTTATACTATTAAGAATTACAGACTACCACCACCATGCAGCTAACTATTTGGAATAGTCTTCATGCTTCATATTTGCAGGTTCACCTGCAACCTGGATTTTGCCCGGGCTAAGGCAACACCTCCAGCAAATAAGGACAACAGATAGAAGTCAAGAAATTGCACCTTACACCCTATGAATCTTATTAAATGCCTATGCACTGAATCACTACAACATGCTTGAAGTAGACAGAAAAAGAAGTTTCCATACTGAACTACATCACACATGGAAAACTAACTTGGGCAGCCTTTGGCATCACATCAACTAAGACCTCCTCGGCATCAAACCATCTGTCTTCTCTCTCTGCCTCACTCCAAGAGAAGGGGCATCATCCATTTTCCTTCCATCCTTCCCCTTAAGTGTGATCCATTATTTCAAAAGCTTGAAGAGGCATCATAACAGGACTACGATTTAGGTACCTGACTACACGACCCATACCCTGATCAAACTATTCTACATGGTAGCCCTTTGGATAAGCATCCTTACTCTTCAGGGGCTAATTGCATCTATTTGGGGCACCTGGAAATAGACTGAACAATGCCTCAAGAGTATTAGTGAATGTTTTTGTACTAGTGAACGTGCTGACAACCAGTAGGTGTATACAACCAGACAGCTAACATAACTACTCTACTCCATCCTCACAGAAAACTCTACTTAAATGACATCGCACCAGCAGGCATTTTGGAGGAAGTTATGAGATTTATTACAACCCGGAAAGAAGTCTACAAAGTGCTTTGAGATAACGGTAAAAGCCCACCTTCAAGATTTAAGGCATCACAACTACGCCCCTTCCCGCCCTCCGCAGAGGCCAGTCGTGCTGCCTGACTCACAGCGCCACATCTCATTCATTCAGAGCTGTGATTAGCACCGCAGTCATCTATGCCATCTGCTGGGTACAGCCCGTCCACACATACAGGCAGTCCTCCAGCCACACACACACACGCTGCTCCCATGGCAGAATTCCAAATAAAAACTGCGGCTTCACGTTTGCACGTCTTGTTTGTCAGTATTGCTTTGTTTCTCCAAGAACAACTCAGCCAACGGACAGTCTAGAAGGGTGCCAGACAGTGCAAAGCGTCTCCTTTCGTCTGGAGGCATACACAGCAGTCGGCCACGTGTTGCAATTCAAGCATTCTTCCTATCCGGATGACCTGTGATGGAAATACAAGCTTTTCTGTATCTTTTAGAAAGTTTGCTTGTTTCTAAAGATGACAACAGTTCTAGATCCATAGGGAGAATATTCCAGGATTTGTTTTGTTTTTTCCTAGATATTTCTATTTTACTCAAGACAGTGGTTTACATGAAAGGTTGTTCAAACTCGAAAGAAAATGTTTCCAGGTATTCTCATGTACTTCTGTAGGGCAATCTCAACCTGGCAAACTAATTTAGCCAGCAAGTGACTAAAGTTTGCATCAGATGGTAAACAGCAGGGGTCCCAGGGACAGGACAAACAGCTATAGGGGCAGGCAGACAAGGAGGGGTGATCATCCTGCTGAAGCGTAATATAAGAATTTCTCCAAAATTACTGTGATGGGACCAGCAAAGGTTGCGCTTTTTACTCTCCTACTGACATGCAGGAAAGGTAAAATCGCCAGTTGCAGTGAAAGTTGTTGTGCAGATCTAGTCAAGCAGTGAATGCCATGTTTTCCCACAACTATTGTCACATTTTAATTTTGTTCTGCTACTTTCCTTAAAATGAAAGTATTTCCCCAAAGATGTCAGTGCCAGATATCTGTTTACCCATTCTTAATGCATTTCATGCTACAAGGATGCCAAGCTGTATTTTCCTCCACATACCCATGCTTACATACATATAGTACATGCAAGAAGCTCATCTCTAGTCAGAAAAGCATTTGATGTTATCTTGCATAAGAACAGTTTTCTTAGTAGTTCATTTACATAAAAGCAGTAGCACAGCACTAGCTCTTGAACACCATCAGGAACCATTTGTGCACAAACATTTCACACATGAGGTCAAATGCGCTTCTGATCTATGACAATTCACTTTTCATTCAAGGACACACAGAAACAAGTGGATATTTTCCTCACTGGACCACCGGACCACTCCATACCCTCATCAGATTAGTTTTATGCTACATTGATACAGAATCCTGATGATTGTATAGCTGCTTCCTTCACCCTTTCATGAAAGCTAGTAATTTGTAAACACTCACTTCATTTGTCATAGAATCGCCTAGGTTGGAAGGGACCTTTCAGATCATCTAGTCCAATCGTCAACCTAACTCTGACAAAACTCATCACTAAATTGTATCTCTAAGCACTATGTCTACCCATCTTTTAAATATCTCCAGGGATGGTGCCTCAAACACTTTCCTGGGCAGCCTGTGCCAATGTTTGTATTTAACTTTTCACATCAAATGGGGAGAAATGAAACTCAATGGTCCTAATGACATTTTGTGGAAAGTGGTCAGGAACCAAGAAGCAGCACAGGGACTGGCAGTCCCAGATGTCCACAGGAAAAACAAACAGAACACCAGTATCTTATGCACTCTATTTTACAATCTTCTCCATCTCCAAGTATTTATGCTTTCCTTAAGTCTTAGAAGTTAGTAACATCTTTCTAAGACAGTTCTTCACTTTGCCTACATTATTTACAGCTTGAGGAAAAACCTAATAAAAATTCATCCTACAATGCAACTGGCTAGACTAGTACTGCAAGGTACTAAAAGAAATTCTTCCCTTTTTAGTGCATAGCAAGGCTGAGCAAAACAAACAACTTTTGCTGATGCCATGCAGTTAAAGGGCAAACTGCAAAGTCATTTCCGCAATTTTTGTGTCATTCTCCTGACAAGAACTACAGCTCTAAAGATGATGTTGTAACAAGAGGTAAAGATTTAGTTGCACTGTCCCTCCTAGCTTAAAACATGCAAAGAACAGTCCTGTGGGGCTTCAACTTTTGCCTCTGGCATGATTTGTGTTTGATCTCACTCAAGCAACTTAAATTTGGTTTTAAGCCTTTTTTTGCCATAAGCACAAAATGAATGATTATGCATAACATTGCCTACAAAACACCCTCAAATACTATAGCAATGTATGCAAAGAGTCCTGAAAACAGGTATCAGGAATGAAAACTGATTAAAGCATATATACAAGCACATGTCCGAGCAGAAATTCTTAGGCAAACTTACCCTGCTGTTAGGAGGGGGAAAGAAGGGAAGGGTTTGGATTTATTTTTTTTTTTTAATTGCGGAAATATTAGTCAGTGGCACATTCAAATGTGGTTTTACAGAACAGGAATGAACAAACTGGCGTTAAGATTGCTGGAACCAGTACGATGGCTGCACCAACACATTTAGAATTGAACAGTTCCGCTGAAGTCCACAAGAAAAGCTTGACTGAAAAATGAAGAAGCTATTAAGGTACTATAAGCCTTACCAGCCTTTATTTGATCCACTGTCCGTGGCTCATTCAAGGATTATTCAGCTAACTGACCCTTGACAGTGTTTTGTGGGACCATTTTTAATTAATTCACCATTTTAATGAATGACTTTACTGACACTAATAATATTTTATAGGTAGAGCGTGGAAACAGAGACAGACCTATGGGATAACCCAGTCAGGGAGCAGTACTAAATCAACTGAAAGGCTCAGAAAGAAGTCTTCAGCTTCCCTGTCAGCAATCATTGAGTACATTGTAGAACTGCTGGCAAGACCTTCTATTGCATCTCATCGCTTCTTTCTCTGGCCTTCTCCTTTATAAAATTATTTCCTCTTGATATCACCAGACACACAATAACTCGGCTAAAAAATTAAGCTTGCTGTCTCAAGCAATCCTCCCACCTCTTTTCTCCATCTGGAGTTCAAGCCTATACAGGAAAATTGCAACATTTTGGGAGGGTTTTCATCATTATTTCTTAAGAGAAGAAGCTTCTTTTTAACTCTCTTGTGAGCAAATTGACAATACCCACGAATTGGGAATACTTTATTAAAATAAACCAGCTAGAATTTATGTAGCTCTACTGCTATGTATGCCATTGTACGCTACATTTCTTATGCCAGTAAAAATAAACTTAATGGCCTAGTTTATCACACACAAAAATGCTACAAGTTGTTACCAAAAAGGGAGGTGTAGTAGAGAGAAGTTTAGATGTGCTAGATGCTGAACAGGAATACCTTATTCTTAGAATTATTCTAATTCTCCAGGCTTCAAAGTGTCATATTTTGTATTCACAGGAAGAGTTGTGTAATACTTTATAGCGAATTATGGGGAAAAAAATGTTATGGTATGAACCACTCAGTTTCATTTTACTTTCCATACATTGCATAATTTACAAGAAAAAACCAACAGAGAAGTAAGGATAAAGTTTAGAATGTATTTAAAATGAATATTTCTCTTTTACATAACTATTCTGAACTGTCCTTAAAATTTCAGATCCATGGAAATTCTCTGCAGGGCTTTAGTAAGAGAAAGGCTATATAAGCCCAAACACATATTTCCTGTTTTGGGAAAGAAAATGATCCAAGGTGCTTTAATTCAGTTATCCCTCCCAAAAGTGAGATCTGTTAAAGGGTAGAAAACAGATCAAGAATTCTTCAGAATTACCAAATTCTAGAACCATAACCAAGTTTTTACTGATCCATGAACTGCAGATGCACAAACATGATCTCTACAACAGAAAATTCTATATGTGAGATAACTATATTAAACAAATTCTCAATAATTATTGCAACTCTCAATCAAAAATACTCCCAGTTGCCCAGAGCAGGGGGCTTGTATGTTACTGTTAGTCTTTGAATGATCATTTCAAACTGAATGTAACTACAAGAAAAGTATTTTAAAATTCCCAGTTGCTATTAATCAAATGAGAACAGTTTTAAGCATTACAGTATTCCAAAATGGTACAAATTGGTGGTGTCTCCGAAGGATACTAACCTTCATACTCAGCAAAAGTCCAACCTGAAGAGAGACTAACGGAAGGAAAAAGGGAAGGGGACATTCAGCTTTGTTTTTTAATAGCGTACAAAAAGTCTTTTATCTCCAAACCCCATGAACTAGTTAAAAACCACACAGTAGAGCACAAATAGAATCCTTCACACTGATGACCGGTAATTTTTCAATGTTCACCAGCAATATTAGCTAACATGAGGACATTACTTAGTACTTCCCCAGAAACCCTTCAGTCCAGGATAATTAAAATGTGTCTATCCACTTCTAGCTCAGAGGAAATATTGCCTCTAATTTGAGGGAACGTCTTAAGCAGGCAGACCAAAGACTGAGGTCAAAACTTAGTCACAGCAGGTTAATACTCCAAGCTTACTTTCAGATACAGTAATCAAATCTTTCCTTTGTACTTTGAAGTATAATGCTATGCTAGCATAACACTGGATCCTTCAGTACCATGGTAGGTTGAATTATTTATACAGACATAGGGTTCCACCTCTGAAATAATCTAGAAATAAAATATCGACACCACTTCTTGCAACTTGCAGCTGAACGTGAGAGTGCACAGCCTTGGGTATCATGGACATCACCAAGATCCAGGGAAGAAAATGCGGAGCACAGCACACTTTAACAGGTCTATAGCAGAGGCTGCAAGTACCTTCCTGCAAGGCTTTCATCAAGATATCTGAAGTCATTTGTCTATTTTAAAACTTGAATAGACTTGACAAAAAGATTATCTCACATACCATGAAGAGTAAGACAGAATTCAGAGCGAATGACAGATCACAGATCCCTAAAATGCTTCCCTGTAATCCACTGCATTAAAAAAACAGGTGTTCTCATTCAAAAGATGCATATGAAGGCCACATCACTCCATCTCAAAAGCAGAGAGAGTTTCTTCAAGATCCCAATTTAACGAGTCGCCTTCATACTGTTCTACAGTTAGTTCCTGTCTTCATACTCAGAGTTAATGGAATAATGCACCAACATGACCTGCAGGTAATCAACCAGCTATACCTTCCTTCATCTCACGTGAATACCATTTGTTTTGTTGTTTCAGGGTTTCTGGAGGGGTTTTTTGTTTCTTTTTTCATGTTAAGCTTCTTTCGTTCAACAGTGGTAGAGCCCAGGCTAGAAAAGGTATCACTAGACCACGAGAAACAGCAATTCTTCACTAATGCGTCCCCAGAGCAGAAAGTGTTTGGTTACAACTTGATGTGACACCTTTAGTTTTCGCACAATATAACAATCTTTCAGTCACTGTTTGAAATTACAGAAGAACAACGTGCAAGTCAAAGTTTAGCTGTAAATTAACACTCAGTTTAATAAAAAATAATTTTAAAATTATGACATTGGCTAAGCTACTCTTTTGTAGACATCTTCTCACACCTGCAAATATGAAATACACAACAGATGTTGGAGAAAGAGGACTAACTCTGTCCTCCCCTATCCTAACTGAAATATGGAGTTTCTACGGGAAAGCTTACACATTGTCACTCTGCTGCAAGCTGATTGCACTCGTAACTTTTCTAAATGTTTGGTTGTGCTGGCATGTATATAAATATAAAGAAATCAAACTTGCACAAAACAGGTCTGAAGGCCTTGGTACAGATTTGTTCTGATTACAGTATGAGACAGGAAAACTGGAAGAGCGAAAGAGCTCTAACCTGGTGCAAAACCTTTTCACTAATTTGGCACTCGATTGAGGAAGTCAAAATACTGGATCGGTTCCAAAGGGAGATGAACTTCTACAGTTTGTAGCTGGCAGTAATTAAAAGTTGGGTGGATGGTTTGCATTAGCAACCAGTGAGAAGTAGCCCACAGCTTCTTCTGGATGTTTCTGGTAAACAACTCATCCACATTTAAAAGGAAGCCTCTGGTTTCCTCAATTCCTACAGAAGGCTGACTGACATTTCAACCTACCTGAACCCAGACTGACAGCAGAGACCGGTCTCTCACAGAAAAAGGGTTTGGGAATTTTGTGGTGTGGGTTTTGTTTCCTTTTTTTTTTTTTAAATTAAGAAAACCCCATGCAATACCACTGGTTTCTCAATTAACATACCACCTCAGGGACAATCCCATCCTTAAGAAAAATGAGGTATTAACGGAGTACATATCATTCCAAATGCTCCCTTTCAACCTTAATAGAGCAAAATTATTTTCAGCTCTGGTAAATAAGCAGTTTGACTCAACTATCATTTTTACCATGTAAAAAAAAAAATCACATCCCAGTTATTGCAATCAGATTTTCATTGCACTGGGGACTTCTGTATTTTTTTGGGCCACTGCCCCAAAACAAAGTCAATGAGCTTCAGTAGGACTTAAAACAACTATTTCCATAAGGGGAAAGGTAGGGCCAAAAATTGCTCACGTTACTGTCAGTGGCATTTGCTAGAAGAACGTGTTTGCAAAAGCTTCTTCAAATCTTAGTCTAGGACTTAAAGAAGACAAATTCTAAAGGAAACAAGTCATTTTTAACAGACAGACAACAGTTCACAGGCTCTAAGTCACTACAGTCTTTTATTTCCAAGCCCTCATATCATTTTACGTGTCATGGTTCTCTGGTTCCAAATGTTAACCTCTTAAACTAAGGACTAAACCACAAGTAAACTCTGACATTTTCAACTTCCACTCTCCAATGCATAGTTCAAAGCAAGTTTGCAGGGTATTCGTTTGAAATCAGTAGTTCCAAAATAATCATCCAAATGGGGAAAAGGTATCAAACAGGTATCAAACCCATTTCTAGCTACTCCTTTTTAATTCCAAGAGTATCATAGACATATCCATAGACTTCAGATGGCATCATTACAACCTTCTGCATTTGAGAATTTAATTTCCAAGGAAAAGCAAAAAATTATAATTGCATTTAATCTCACTGTAAATGAGATTAAAAGGTTAACACACAGAAACTGCCAAACATGTCACCTCTTGGCAACAGCTGTTGGAAATTTGCAAACTAGGGAGGCCAGGTCATTTTTTTTCCTTAAGCATTCAATTTAGATTACTGATTAGGATTACCTGAGTATAATATCCTCTTACAGTTTCTGTAATTTACAGAATTTACAGTTCTTTCAACCATCTGCACTATCATCTTTAGAATATGGTCTACATCCATAGCATTTAGTATATAACATAGGCATCAGTATTTCCAAGTAAATCTCAAATTTTTTTCAGAAGATAGGCCATCCATTGTTCTCACAATGCACTTGAACCCTGTAAATTTTACATATAACTAAAGCATAGGTAAACGCATAGACCTGATATCCAGTTGCACTGCAAAATTAAAAGGAGAGACAAAAGCAAAGACAGGGAGACAGCAGAAAAATACAGTCCAAGCGAAGCTGAAGGATGCATTCCAGCAAATATGCCAACAAACTGATTCTCTTTAGTATTTGCTACCTCATTTGGAAGCAGAGGATTCTTATAAGAAGGGCCTATGAAGGCAACTGTTTTGTTGCAAGCAAATAAGCTAACGGTTTTATTAGAAACATACGCTAAAAGGTTTATCTGTCAGGCAAGAGTTGCTTCCTTTATGTGGTGTTTTAAAAAATAATGATTGAGTTGCTTGCTCTACTACTTAGCCACATGCCAGTGCAGTATGCATAATACTCTGGTGCAGCAATTATTCCTATGGTACTAAACAAGTTCTTCTGAGGGGAAGCTAGTATCAGTTACAAATCTGCCCTTGGCCATCGTTAACTTTAGTCTAGAGAACAAGACTTAGTAAAGAACTGAAGAACAATACTGAGCTCTGAAAGTAGTTCACTTCAGAATGAGAGTTTGAAGACTTAAGGAACATTATAGAAATTGCCAGTCTTCTTGTTCAGCCTGGAAATTATTAAAATAAGCAAGTAAAAACACTGATAGAGAAATACTCAAAATCTGATTAACTGACTTAAGGTTGGTTCTACCCGAAATTAAGCCATTACTCCTTTCTCCCTACCCCTTCTCAAAACAGGTTTTTCCAATACCCCTCCGAGTGCAGGTGCAAGGCAGGCAAGTCAAAACATACTGTCAAGACTCCCCTGTTTCAAGTAAGTTGCTGGAAGGCACTTGTTTAACTTGGTGAGAGAGATTCAGACACAGCATGCCTTAGTTACTACTTCGCTTTTATGACTCTGCAGAAATAAAGGCTCATTTTGATATCGAAACCTTAGCCAGATTTGGTCCTGTTTCATAAATACCAAAGTCAAGTTTGTCTAGGATATCAATCTGTTGAAGGCATGTAACTGTACTTGCCCCTTTATACATTATTCAGAACCTAGATTTTATAGCACACCATATTTTTTTAAATACATTGCAAGTAAACATCAAATCGATAATAGTGACTATCTTCTTAAAGAATCTTCAAATTTACTGACAACAACCATTGCTCAAAGTACTCAATATCCCATACAATACAAAATCCCACTTTGCGTTTTCTGCTTATTAACTACCATGATATTGGGTCATATAATTGTATGTGCTTGATAGCCTCCAAGGCTAAAAAGAACCTACCCTCTCCTCCAAAGAAGGAATAGGATTCAAAGAAGAGTGACAGGAACTCAGTGCTGAGAAGCAAATGTTACCGCACAAATTGGAATTTGAGTGTCCTAAATAAAGTGTGTTAATCCGTCCCCAAAAGATTTCAATGAAGATACTGAAATAGGAACCGAGAATGTGTAAGTATGCAGAGCGAGTGTGCAAAAGCAAGCCAGAGGAAAAAAAAATAATCTGTTTTTTTTTCACCATGCACCACACATTTAAATTCAGCTTCCTTCTTCCATGTCCTCTGTAAGGCCAAACATGAAAACACTAGGAGTTCTCTGATCATCCTCTGTGCTTGGAACTTGCAAAAAGGGGAAGACAATGCCAAGTAAGTTAAGATGAACAAGAGCAGCAGAGGGTAAAAAAATAAGAAAAAGCTAGCCACAGTTGGGAGGAGGCTAAGAACTTCCTAAAATCCCAGGTTTAGTTCCTTCAAAGGCAGCTGGAGATTCCTGAGAATAAGCCAAAAACCTATGCATACTGGATTTCAGCTTTCGTACTGGACTAGATGGGAAGGACACAGTTATGTTTAAATGTAAAGCCACCACGGAAAAAATGAATGCCAGAAGGAAATGCTTTTTTCAATAAAAATGTGCTTTAATAATTCCCTCTTGAGAACAACATGGAGAATGAAAGGCACTTGCTAATCGCTCAACGAGTGAACAGGGTGAACTAGTCAAACAACTGTAGCTGCTATATTAAAAATACAACATGTTTTTATTCTCCAATTTCAACTTCTGGGGCTTTGCAGGTGAGGGGGTTGCCACTTTTTCTTTTGTTTTTGACACTGTATGGGCCCTGCCATAACTTAGCTCAGAAGTTAGATTAATGCAACAGCCTGATATTCATCTAACAAACACACACTTAAGTGACATTACGAAGAAGCTTCAGCTTTCACTGCAGAGGAAGCCGATTCCTCCCTTTTCTTCCTAGGGATCCCTAAAACACCATGGTTCACATACTGGAGGTGCTCACACCATCCAGCTTTCTTCCCCAGATTGTTCTTCCCTTCAGACAAAGCTTGCTATGTCTTGAAAAACTCTGATGTTCAGAAAAGCTAATGAGTATATTAATTATCATAATTATTTATTAACAATTTATTAGCAATTAACAGTACCTGTTTACCTCCAGGAAAGGGGCTCTGTATAAATCTATTGCCTGCTCACAAGCAAAAGGTTTCACAAAACTGATATTTTTTTTTTCCTCTAAGCTTGCTTCACAGCCAGCTTCAAAACTTTGTTCTCAGAGCAAAAACTCTCAGCACTTAAGAGGTAATGGAGGCACATTTAATATTAAAACATTCCCCAGCTGAAATAAACCGGACTGTCCTGTGAAGAAGGTGAAATGAGAACAGTTTTCTTCCAATGAATTTACTGTTGAACCTTTCGAGAACATACGCTTGCAAATTGCTTCCACGTTGATAATCCTAAGCAAGTATTTTAACTATTCTATGAACGGTATAAAGCGTATCTGCCCACCGGAATTGGAATAAAAAGAGAGGGGGAAAAACCCCCACAGCTCACACAGTAGCCATTGTTTGACTATCAGAAGGGGGAAGCCAGCACTGGCATAACTCTTAATCTGCTGAGCTACAAGTTTATCTTGATGAAATATAACTAAACTATCAGATTGCTTTGAAGGTATGTGCTAAGAATATTAAAAAAAAATAATCAGCAGCAGCTTCCAGAAAATAGCTTCCAGAAGACTAAATGCAGATGTAGACATAGCTTTAGATGGAAATTTAAATGCACCTACTCTTTGCAAGGCCAAAAAAATATATTTAATAAGGAAACTTAAGTCTTACTAAAGAAACATATGTACCAAATTATTTTTTTTTATCTCTACATAAAAGAACATGCTTTACAAAGAAAGGGATTGTTTCTGAAGCTGCTGATCCTACATCTTGATAAAAGACTAATATAAATATTATTAGTTAAATTTTCACCAAGGTGGAGATGCTAGAGAAAAGGAAGCACACTCAGCTAATAAAGTAAAATAAGATTCATATTCAATAGCATACCTCTTCACAGAACAGTATTGTCTGAACTACTATCCTCAAACACATCAGCAGATGAATAACTTCTTTTAAAAGCATTTCTTTGTAGAAATCTATTATACTCAATACAAAAGAAGAAACACTTCGCTTTTTTTAAGTGACCAGAGTTTAATTTACATTGCAACACCAAGAACCTGTACACATGCTCCAAAACAGAAACAACCAACTCTTCAGTGACTCATAGCCATTAGTATCAGATTTTGTAGTTCAGTACAGACTAAGAATGAAACAGCAAATCCTCACAATATTGTCAGGTAAAGAGACGTCATAAAAGAATCTGTACTATTCTCAACTTTAATTATTAGGTTTACAGTAATTACTGTAGGAAAAAACACATGACTAGGCCCCCTACTTGACAGCGTTTAATTCTACTGTAGCTTACACTTCCCATCTCATCTTTTCAGGAGGCAGTTTCCAGTGTGGCACACTTCAAGATGATGAGGCTTCGGAATGAGTCAGTTCAGGAGGAAGGGAGGAGAGAACTGCTGCCCAAACCCACCAGAGAAGAGAGCGCGCCAAAGCAGGGTTGTTTGGCTTTGTGACAACAAGCAAGTATTTGGCTTTTCATTCTCTCCCACCCCATCTCATTCGGTAATCAGACAGCTTTGTGAACTCAAATTAGGGAACAAGAAACTTCCCCCGACAGCAACAGGTCTGCTCAAGGTATTATGAAAGAATTTGTAATTCTCATCCAGCACCAATGGGCAAAGACGGCTGTCATAGTAAGCATGGTCACCTTAAAGTTGGAACGGGTACTTGGGAGGGATGGAAGCAGCTAAGCTGTTGTTCTTGATCCTATGCTGTTGATCCTTTTCTGCAAGTCATAATGCAAGTGGTGCTTCTTCTCTCCCAGGTTGGAGAAGAGTTATAACACATACACACACACAGCCCAAGAGCTGGCCTTTGAAAACTGAATGGGCTGGGGTCCAGCAGCACAAAACTGAAGTCAGCTCTTTAGTATCCAAACCAATCCTTTCCAGGACTACTTTTTCCAGTCTACAGTCTTCGCCTTCATAATTCCTTTGGGTTTAAAATGAATTTGTCTTCTGTTCTCTCTTCAGCTCTGTCTTTCTTGAATTATGGTCAGTCAGTCAACCAACTTTCACCCATTCTTCTTCCTGAGGCTGCCTGCCCTTTTCATATTGACAGCTACCAAAGAATCTTTGATGTTCCCAGGACTGCAACCTGCTACCAGGGTCAAGACTTGACCTCTAAATCTTCAGGTTTGCCAAGTACATGCAACTGCTAGTTTTACAATGCTGTCCTACTGCTCTCTTCCATCACCTCCACCGTCATCACAGACATCACTGTTTTCAGCAACATCTCCAAGCTTGGGGTCTTAATTTTCTCTGAGCTCTTCAGGAACATACAGCTACATCAGGAAGCTGTGCTAGGAGAAAGTACATTAACCTATCTGCAGGATCGGCTATTTGATCTCCTCCATCGCCGTCACAATAGACTTTCTCCTTACTACTTTTCCTTATTCTCTCAAATCTGAAATCCAAGCCCTCCCTGCAAACACCTGCCTGGATAGATCCCTTCGCTCAGCAGCCCAGGTGTTCCTCATGTTGGCTTCCTCAGGTACTGCTACTCAGGAACTGCTTTGTGCTGCAGCAGCAGCAACAGAAGCATCTCTTACTGTGCTGAATTGTGCGCAGGCACCAGAGGCAGCAGCAAGCCCTGAGCCCCATTTTCTGCTCCCAGAGATAGCTAGTGGCAGCCAGCTCCCCTCATCACCAGCCACACGTGAAAGCAGACCTTCCTTGATTTCCTTCGTGCATCACTACATACATCACACACAGTATGTGTAAGAACGTGCAAAGTGCTAACAGCATGTGCCACTGCTCGACAACCACAGATGCCAAAGTGATACCAGGCAGAAAATACTCTATTACAGTTCAACCCACCATCTTTTACTGGTGGTATACAATAAGCCTGTACTCCTCTGGTGCTTGTACTAGAATCATTCTCCTGATAAGCAGTCTGATCTGCACAAGTCAGAACAGCGTATTTCTGACTTATAAATGTAACAAATAAATCATTATCCTGCTTAACTAAAGTGTTACAGGGATCAAGTGTAAGCCACAACCATTATTTAGCATCTTATTAACTGACTTAATTTTTGACAGATAAATCTGAGATTGCCTTTTTTGTTAAAATGATATTAAGGTATCAGTCTTTCACACACACAGAAATCACTGTTAGAGAGGTTTGCAGGCATTGCTTTGTTAGTGATGCAAATACCATCTGTCAAGCTTACCTTTTCATCTTTCTATTACCTGGTATACATGAAGATTTGTGCTTTTTTTAAGTAGGCAAAAATCAGAATCTGTGTTCTTCCTTTTTTCTTTCCTATTATCCACAGTATTATTGTCAACATAATTTGTATGTTACATCATCTTCACTGGTTATTGCATTAGAGGAAACAAGAAAAACCAATCCCTCAACAGAAACTGTTTATTACAGTATCTTTTATAGAAGCCTTCAGCATTACAGTTTTCCTAACACAGATTAAAGAGATTAAGAGCCATAAACTGTAGGCAGATAGTTGATGATCTTTCAATGGTGTCAAGATATAAGACATTTATATGTAATTACCTACATAAATGTACCAAGGATCATTCTTCTCTTCCTCTGCCCTTCAAGAAGCCAGACCAAAGAGAATAACTAATTCCAGCATAAATTATAGTTATCCTGTTTTGTCATATCAGCCATCTTTTTGATAAAGCTTAAACTTGAGAATTAGAGAACCAGCCACAATCCCTGTTAAAGCCCTTTTGATGTCACCTCTTTCAAGGTACGTATGAGAATTCGTTGTAGTGGAACAGCCCGGGTAGAAACATCAAAATTAACACCCATTGGATACTGTTTCATGTCTCAAGCACACAAAAAAGCCACCCTAAGAAAAAGACCACATTGACCAAAAAAAAAAAAAGGAAATTGTAACATGCCAATCCCCTAATATCAATAGGATTTAATTATTTGTTTTTACCCAAACTCAGATAAGTAGGATCACAGGTTTCAAGGTAAAATGTCAAAGAGAATTATATCATTTCCCATAATTTGCTCCAAAACTGGGTTAGACTGTTTACCGTCTCTTCCCAGAATGATATGGCACAAACACAAAGAGCCTCCAAGACCCATAGTACTTGTGAGTGAAGTGTCACATGCAAGATGTGTCAGGGCCCCAGCTAACATCCAGGGCCTGACTCAAAGCTTAATGAAATTGGTGATTACAGGGTATGAGTTTTCCATAGGAGAAAAATGGGTAAGTTATTTTATTTTAAATATTTAATAAAAAGACAAAACCAACCTACCCTTGTGAAAACTGAAGTCTCGTTACTTCTAGCTCTTGGCACAGAAATCTGGACTTCAGATGTATTTTAATTTTTTGGGGTACCTTACAACCAGGAACCATCAAGCAAAACACTTTTGCTTGTAGGTTTAACTGCTTCGCATATATATAGAATCATTATTTTGAAAGAGTGAAATATTTTTAATTTATCTTCAGAGACCATACAGAACCCCCCGATCCTGCAGACACAAACAGTTTTCTGATTTTATTTTTAAACACACACAAGGAGTAGCACCATTTCAGACAACTATCCTTTTAGCCAGAAAAAAGAGCTGATATAACACAACATAACTCTGCTATATGAGATCATATATCATAAATATTCATCCTGTGATAAATACTTCTCAGGGAACACAGAAACAAGCAAGTTTATAAGGAGACCGTGTAGTCCAGGCGATATGCCTGATCTTTTAGTTTTTCCTCTTCTCCCCACCTCTCTCCCTCTGGAAAGCACAATGACTATAGACATCTGCCATTTGACTATAGACACATCACAGTGGTGATACAAGTTAATATTTTACAAAACAACAGCAACACATGAGAGTGAACTAGGTTTTCCTACCAGGATACTACTGTTAGCTTGCTTAGCCAAAGTGAGAAACACTTTTACTACTAAATAAATAGTGAACATTTCCTCATAGGAGGGGAAGGGGAATCCCCATTCCCTCCATCACTCCAGCTTTTCCTACGGCGACCTTTCAAGTCTCATCATTTTAATACTGGCTCTTTTCAATGCCAGTTTTTCCTTTCTCTTTTTGCCAAAAGACTTGTTCTTCTTTAGCAGACAAAGTAGAGGCTGGAAAAATATTCCTCCCTAAATACTTGCAAGAGAATATACTTACCACACTTACATGAGCTTTGAACCCATCAAAACTGTTTCGGAGCTACAAAAGCTAGTCAAATTTAACACAGAGTAAACTAAAACTCCAATAGGAAAATTCCAGTTTTAGAAGAAAGCAGATTCCAACCATTCCTGCCACTTTTATCAGTCTAAGACAAAAGAAAAAAGTTACTTCACCAGAGGTGAAAGATTTCAGGTTTCTGTAAGAAGGCAGGAAGGCATGATTAAGCAGTTGCCTACGCATGAGATGCATTTTTACTGTATGCAGTTTTGGGCCCCTCACTACAAGAAAGGCATTGAGGTGCTGGAGCGTGTCCCGAGAGGAGCAATGAAGCTGGTGAAGGGTCTAGAGAACAAGTCTTATGAGGAGCGGCTGAGGGAACTGGGGATGTTTAATCGGGAAAAAAGGAGGCTGAGGGGAGACCTTATCACTCTCTACAACTACCTGAAAGGAGGTTGTAGAGAGGTGGGGGTCAGTCTCTTCTCCCAAGTAACAGGCGACAGGACAAGAGGAAATGGCCTCATATTAGGAAAAATTTCTTCACTGAAAGGGTTGTAAGTCATTGGAACAGGCTGCCCAGGGAAGTGGCTGAGTCACCATCCCTGGAGGTATTCAAAAGACTTGTAGATGTGGTGCTGAGGGACATGGTTTAGTGGTGGTTTTGGCAGTGCTAGGTTAACAGTTGGACTTGATCATCTTAAAGGTCTTTTCCAACCTAAACTGTTTTATGATTTTCTATTTTCTCTTAAAAAAAGAGAGAAAGAAAAAGGCAATTATTCTGTAACAACATAGAACACAAGTATAAGGCTGTGTGGTTAAGAAAACACTGAATTAGTTTTAAAATAACTTTGCCAGAAGACTTCAAGCATTTCCTTTCTCATTCTAGGAGATGGCGTACAAACTAGGCACACCTTATAAACCCCACCACCATCCTGCCCCTAATACATTCAAGTTTTTGCTTCACAAAAGAAAAACTAAATAGTGCATGTATATATACACCCAAACATTTACAGACATACATATCTTATAGCAAAAAAGACTGACAGTACTACTAAAAATAGATGTACACATTGCTTGAGTGTGAGAATAAAAGCATATTTCCACTTGTAATTAAAGCACAATGAATGAAGGCACCAAAGGAGATAGGCACTCTGTACTCACTGATCCAGGGCCTTTCTCCACAAGTGGCATGAAAATTTTCAGTCATAATTTGTTTATTGGAGTATTATTTTCTGTCTACCCCAGTTACAAGTTAATAAAAGGTTGTATCTGGCTCCAGTTCTGTGTCATTCCATCTGCAACGCTGGAGGAGATGTTTGCATATTACCCAATATAGAGAGGGGTACAGAGACAATATAAAATGCCACCATAACAATATTGCCTTTTGCCTGGAGATACCAGTGGCCTTCAGTAGAATATTCTGGTGTCCTTACAAGTTAGGGATCTTGAAAGTATTTGTTGTTCAGAGTATTAGGTTCACTTAAAGTAAGTCTCCTTATTGGTGTCAATGCCCCAAATCTGTTCTGAACATAAAGTCTCCAAACAATGATCAAGGAGTATATTGATATACTGCAAATCAATGAATTGAAGTGATACATTAACAAGATTAACGTTTTCATCCAACCCTGTGATGAATTTCAAGTAGCCCAACTAGCGGGAGTCTGTTCAAGGATTGTACACAGAGGCCATAGTGGCCAGTGTTAAGAAAAGAGGAAAAAAATGGAGGGGAAGGAGTAGAAGAGAAGGATGACTTTTTAGTTTAAATTACATGGAGTAAAGCCACATTAGAATTTGCTGTTATGTATTGTAATAGGAAGAAACAGCAACTTGTGGCTTTGTCAGATGTGCAACTGTTAGAGCTGCCAAGCAACTTCCAGCTAAAGAGACTTCACATTGGAGGGGTGGTAAAGGAAACACTTTTACCATATCAGACTCAAATATAAAACCATTTACCTTTCATATGCTTCAGCTGAAGGTTCTTGCCAAGTTTGTGAACTTATGTTGAGAGACCATTTCCCTTTACCCCCATTAAAATCTCTGTTTTGCTCTTGCCTGGGCAAGTAACACAAGACCCGCTCATTTGTGGGACAAACGTCCTTACATGGGGCAAGTATAAGAACTTGACTTTCCTTGCCTGCATACTGAGTGAGCATCTAAAATAGCCTAAAGCCTTAACTGTCTCACCAGTCCCTCCATTACACGCTTGAGTTGGGTAGAATGGGACACGTCAGAGGAGGAAGAGCTGTGGTTTAGTCTAGACACAGCATTTCCCCTTTCCTTTGCCACGGTCCTGCTTCCAGCAAAGATCCTTTAGTCAGTATGCTACGCAGAGGGGATTCAAGAGCACAGAGCTGTGAAAAAAAAAAACCCTGCTATTTCAAAAAGGAAGATCTCAGAACAAAGTTATGAGCAAAGCAGCTGCGGTAGCTTGGTATTCACCAAATTTCCCTTCTTGAGGTTTTGTCTGTGCTTAGAAAGGTAGCACTAAGCATCCTGGATCCTCCCCTTACAAAGATCTGTTATTTGAGATCAATGTTAACTAGTCCATTAAGAAGGGCAGACAAGCATGTATGTATAAACCAAACAAGTTCCACCTCAAGGGCTCCAGTTCCACAAAACTGCTCTCAGCTTCCAGCTCCTTTAAGGCCCACCCCTGTTTCTTGGCCACTCAAACATGATGGGTGCCAGAGTGATTTGTACAGCCTGCATAAGGCTGAGGCACCACAACCATTCTTTAAATGCAGGCACTGTCCTGGACAAAACCTTACCGACGAGGGGAAAGACTACCGTAAAGCTCTCCGCGAGGGAATGCTGTCCTCAACCACCCCGAGCTGCCGGGCTGCACGTACTGCAGCTACCTGCCAGCAACCTGGTACAGGGCTCATGAGCTCTGCCACCTTCTCTGCAGTCCTCCCGGTATTTTTTTTTTTTAATCCTTTCATAGTTCAAAACCTTTATTATTTATTTCCAGATACAAAATTAAACTAGAAAAATTGGGTGAACTTCATCTTAAGTTCTGACTACAGCAGGAAGACTTCTGTTTAAAAATATTTCTCGCTACTGCTGGATAAACTCCAGATATACACTACATGTTCATTCAATACCAGAAGTTAAAACAGATTAGTAGGCATTTGTTTCTGACTCTACTTCTAAGCATGCCACGTCAGTGTGATTCGTGAAACATGTCCATCATCATCTTATATTAGAACAACAGCGCAGTACTTTCAGTATCCAAGATGCCCTTGCTGTTCCTTTTCTCTTCTTGATTTTTTTAAAATCACATAGGGTTTAGCCCCTAATACGGTAGTTAATATAAGATACAATCACTTCATCACACTGGTAATTTTCCACAGCTGCAGGAAAAACATTAGTTTCATTTTCTACCAGCTCTGAAGCCTAACTACAGATCAGAATAGTTCAAGATTTAGGGGGTGTCTGTATGATACCAGTCTCTTTCAGCCAGGCTTGTTCTGACCTGCATTCCCAGTCCCAGAAAGATCAACAGTTGGTGACAGTCAGATTATCACATACTTACTACTTATGTGCTGACAACACGGAGAAGCAAGAGATGTGGTGGAATCCAGGACTCCCCAGCTTAAGTCTGTATTTTCTCAAGATCCGTAAGATCTTCATCTTAATACTGGAAACATTCGGTTTTTACTGGATCTTCAGCATCCTCTCTTCCCTACCTCAGTGGCAAACCTACCTCACCCTGCCCCAGGCTAGCAGCATTAGGAAGCATTAGCTGCTATCAACAGGGGATGAACCTGCATCCTTTCCAGCTCAGGCACCACTGCCATTCCTGGTTTAGCATTCCCATTGGTACCAAAATCAGAATGAAACAGAAGTTTTACTAGGTCAAATTGGAAATTGTGCGGGCTGAAAGATCATCTTGTTCTCAGAGAGCTTCCAATTTTTATTTCAAAAAAAGGTGACACTTTTATAGTTACTTTTTGATTCCAAGCATATTAAGAAGATTAGGATCCCAAGTATCATGTTTCTTTCTGCAGCTGCGTGGTCATTTGTATTTTAACTTTTTTTGGAAAGAGTTCTCATCTCAGTATCATAAAAATATTATTTCCATTTTCTCTCCCCACAAACAGTAAGCCAGCCCCTACTTTGAAAGGCTTAAGAACAAAGTTTCAATTAAAGCTTCAAGAGTGAATAACAAATTACCTTCAGATGAATCGATTCCAAAAAGTCTGACTGAAATACCAATCTGCTGTAATACCACAGCATAAGAGCACGTAGAAGACACCTTGCTGTCCCTACGCTTGTGCAATACAGACCACACAGCAATGCACTGAAGTAACTATGTATTTCTCACAACTTGATAGCAGGTTGCAGCACTATGCAGAACAAGCGTTACAACATTCGTGCTAAACTTACGTGAAATACTGTGGTGTGAAGTGAACCAAAAACTGGTTAGAAATGCTTGAGGTGCTATATTGTTGAGCCACCTTGTGGCCTATTTGTTGCATTACAGTGCTACACACTAGACAACAAGGCTGTGAGTTGCTGGGTCTGTTCAAATTCAGGTAAGAAAACTGAAAGCACATAAGTAGTTCAGCTATAGCATGCTCATGAAGCAGCACTCCCTTGGTAAGGAAGAGATGAATTTTGGAAGTTAAGATACATAAAGACCAGCCAAGCGCTAGCATCAATCAGATTTTTTTTTTTAAGCACTTGGTTATTCCAACCAACAGCTCTTTACAAAGCAACCTGGTACGCAAGTTCTTTAAAAACACATTCAGGCTGTGCATATAAAACTCCTTATGGATGAGGAAGTTGTGGTCTACAGCATCAGCTGGAAAAATACTCAGCAAGATTAATAAATTCTTCCCCAAAAGAGGTTCAAGAAGAGGCATTCTTACATTTTCTGAAGACTGACTGTAAAATATTTTCACATGCAATAATTTTCATAAACTTTCAAACACTATCTTCAAAACAAAGTCCTACAATCCAATGTTTGCTGTGAAATTGGTAAATTCTTGGGTTAATGTAGTTTAACAAAAAGTGCAGCAAAGCCAGAAAATAATACATGTGGATCTTCTGAGGCCTCAGAAAAGAGGAAAGCACTGCTACTGCAGAGGATCCCCAGCCAATAGTGAATATACACATACGAACTCTCCAAACGCTTTGCACACATGGGATAACTAAGCAGGTTACCACCAGGGCGGGCACAGCATTGGTTACTGCAAGTCAGCCCTCATGTAACAATCTGTTTTATTCCAAAATGATTTATTTCCACTTCTAAACCCTAAGTCAGTACCAAAACACGAAGCTGGTTTCTATACAAAGTGAGCATTGTGTGACCAGTGGCAATGTAATCTTCTCACCACTCCACGACAACCATTACTTCAAGAGATCTTTTTTGGAATGATTATAGTTTTCCATTGTTGCCCCTTCTGACACCACAGAAAGCCAGCAGCTTTTAAGAGTTAAAAAACCCACAAACACAACACCTTACCCACTTATAGACATTTTAGATCCTTGTGTAGCACTGTATACTACCCATACTCTAATAAATTTCTTTTGTACGTATATTACATATGAGGCACAAAGAAAACCAACATGCTGACTACAAACATTTTAAAATGAGTTCCAATCCTCAAAATACAGGAAAACCCATCAGACAAGATCCTGGCAGGACACAACACACACACACACCACTTCTGGACAAAAAAATGATATAGGCAATCTCAACACAGTACCAACAAGCCACGTTCTTTCCATTAACTCCAAAAGTTTCAGAGTAAGGGAAAAGATTTACAGGGCCTTAACTGGTTTTATAGTCTTTTCACAGACATTAGGACAGTACTTAAGTAGCATTGCTTGGGTAAGGCACACGAGATACTTCACTGGAACACCCATACTATGGTTGACAGAACAGTAAAACCAAGATTTATTTACTGCCCTAATTGTTTCCTACTCTATCTTCTACTGAAGTCACAAAACCACAGGTCCTAATCTTGACTCTAGCTCCTTAACAGTCTTGAGAAAGGTGAAACATATATAGCCACAGGACAAATATACAGAGGCTCTAACACAGGGTCTCGCACATTTCCTGCCATCATCTTTATTTTGCCCACTTCCTTCCCCTCTCTTACCAGAAAGCTTCCTACAACCTTTAAGGTTTCAGGTTTCCCGACTTTTGCAGCAGAAGAAAAGTAGGGTTGGTACTGGCAAGAGGATACATGATTGGAAGCCGCAATACACATCAGCTTAATGCACACAACTGAAGAGAACAAAAGAATCAGCTTAATCCAAAAAAGCTTTTCTCTCAAGTGAACAACAGTTAAGAAGAAAAAAAAAGAGAGGGGTGTTTGAATGGGCATGAGGGCAGTCCCAGACACACCTCGGTCTCAAAATCTCATCCAGCTCCACTCCCATAGTTTCCAAAAGCTTTTCATATAAACTCAATTTACAGCAGTGGAATTCTTCATTTTGCCTCATAATCTCACTTAAGGTAACAAAACTGGAAAATTCATAACATCCCTTGATACAGATATCTAAAATCTGGGATGAAAACACTCAGGACAAACCCCACCAAGCTATTTAATCACTTTATGCCATTTTTCAATAGAAGGAAAGCATCTGCAGTATGTCTGCGGATTAAGGCTTTAACTACAGTATTATCAAGAATTGCTTTTTCCTAAGGCTAGAAAACAGGCGCTTCTACATTTTCAATCTGCATCATGCCAATTACCATCAACATCCTGAATCAACGTGGTTTTAAAGATACATGCTGCTAGCATCGCCACCCACATACTCACTAGCTGATGCACCATTTCCTCATGCCAAGGATCCACGGCAATACCCACACAATTACAACTTTAAAAAAAATGGTTTTCTTAAGATCAGCTTTGCATTTTGTCTTCCCTTAAGAGTTCTGGAGTGGGGAGGCTGTGTGGAAGTGACAGACATTTTACATCTCCACAATTACTTGGCTTGGAAGACAGGATGCCCTGTGGGAACTTGGCAAAATGCAAACTAGTTAAAGGGCAAAAAAAACCCCACAGTTCGCCTTTCTTTGGCTTTTGATTTACATAACATGATAGACAAAGTAACAAAGCAAAAGAATTTGAGTAGTGATGAGGCACTGTATAAGTTAAAGATGCAAAGAAGAAGACTTAATCACAACAATAACAATAAATCTTAAGGGTAGGTAGCTGTCTGCTGCATTTCGTGAAACTTCTCGACCTGCTTATAAGGACTCGGGATAAAGACTACAGTCAATACTGACACAGTCATTTCACATTTAATAACAGTTAAATAATCTTGGTGCCAAAGACCCAAGACTTGTACAAACAGCATCACCGTCCACTTTAAGCAGTGAACAAGTTGAGATGTTTCTAAAGATCCAAGTTTTGCAAAGCTTCAAGTGGCTTTACAACAATTAGTCAACTTTAGATTTTAATGTTGAAGTTAAACCTGAATCTGCTAACTTTTCCTCACATGAGCAGAAAGCTTTAAGAGCTTTATGCTGATATTTAACGAAATCTAAATAACCGAAGAATATTTCAAAAATGGCAATGCATGTTAAATTAAGTAATCACTGTATAATAATTATCAGCATGGGATTGTGCACTGGTCTGGCTCCTAAAATACTAATAAAAAAATAAATCAATGAATACTGATAGAACACATGTTTAGAAAAAACAAGTATTAAAGTGTTAGAACGTTAGACTCTCACTCACTATTTTCAAAACACTCCTCTGTCCTCCAGTTAACTATTGAAATAATGGTACGAAATGCATTGAAAGTGGTCTGTGTCAAAAGGTGTAAGGAATATTCAATAACAATACAGAAAAAGAAAATCCTGAAATGTTGCTAGACTGCCACCAAGTTAAAACCCTTCAGCAGCCAGATTTTGAATCCCAGAGCAGGATTTAATCAAAACAAAATATATTCATCCATCTACATAATCATCACCGAAAAATAGGATTAGGTTTAACCAGCTTCTTGCAAAACATATCCACGCTTCCCATAAGCGAGCCACAGGCAGGCATTGTGAAAGCTGCTTTCAGGCAAAGCAAGAAATTTATTTTTAAATCTGTAATTCAGATGGCACCATTGCTCAGGAAGGAAAGGGCTGATACACACAGGGCCCCTGCACACAAGTAATCATGCAACACAAAAACGCCTCTTAACTTTTCTAAAACAGCTGATTCGCATCTCATCTGCCTGTAAAGTCTCTAATCTAGATTTAGAGAATATTCAGCTCTCTTCAGTAAGAGGAAATGCATCTCCTCTGTCTAGACATCCAATTTAAAAAGAGAGCAATGCTTTTTCAATTTCAATTAAAGAACACATATGCCAGAAACCTCTTTTATCTGAGATTTTTTTGAAACTCATACAGTAGTTTTATTCATTAAAGCAAACCTGTAAATACAAACCAACTATTTATTTCCCCCTCAACTGCAACAGTATACTAAGTTTAATGACCTGTTTCATGTAAAAATGCCACATAATCCTATATTGTGAGCTTTTGCTGTTCATGGTTACATAAATATTTATCCTGATTAATTTACTGTGTGCTGTTAACTTTTTTGTACACGTTACTTAAATTTTTTACCTTTGTTCCAGAACTGAGATTTTCCTAGAACCCATTTGATGCAAAGTCGTAATTTTACATAGAGCACTTCAAACTGGACGATTCTCTGCAATGCTACTTGCGTACAACAGTTTTAGACTTTAACCCTCTGCTGGCAGCGGTATGGGGTTCCTCAAGGCTGAAGCATTAATAGCAGCATGCATTTGCACTTGGGTCGAGAAATACAAATATGGAGCTCTGAGGGGTTAAATACAGGAAAAAAAATAGACATTGCGATGGGACTACCTGAAAACCAGCAATTTGTATGGCAATTCATATGGCTGCGCTTTTAACCATGACTTCGCTCTAGCTGTGGAAGGGCACAGGTTAACAAATAAAAGCTATTGACCTTATCAGAAGAATTTAGATTCTGCCCCCCGCTCCCCCCCCCGAAAGGAACAAAACAGAAAACCTATAGTCTGCAACTATCCTGAACGGTACATTCCCATGGCTATGAAGATCTAGTTGATAATGGGAATTCACTAAATTAAGCAATCTGATCAAGATTATGATCAACCAAATCACTAAGCTCAGGGGAGCAGGGGGAAGCTACATATGTGTTTGTGCAGTTAGCGTTGTGTTTTTGAAGCACAGAAGTAATAATGTGACATACCAGCACTGTTTCTTCACATGTATGCTTCAGAAAAGTAACATTAATTGGACCAAAGTAATATACTTATTTCTTCATCAACTGGAAAATAATCCAACAGTGCTAGACTATGACATGACCGCAGATCAACTTTCGGAGAAAATTTTCATTATTATTGTGTCTTTCAGTAGCACCTTTAAATTTTTTAATATCACACTACTTTTTATTTTAACATACCTACTGAATTGATGCAAAGTTCAAGGAAAAGACAAAAAGAGATATTTTAAATTTCTACTTTCCAAGGGTAATTTGAGAGAAGCCAGCTAGGATGGCATAGATATTTACTTTCAACTGAAGTGTATTAGCCCTGAAAAGCAGTTTTATTCTATAGTACGGAATACAGCAATCTAGAAAAAGGTTTTCCCTTTAGCAGATTATCCAAATACAACTGATGTATAAGTGCTCAGCAAGGGAGCTGTGGTATAGTCAGTGCATTTAACAGCAACTCATTGAGCACATTTATTACAACATTTTTGCCAATAAATCTGATAAAACAAAGCTCAAACTAGAGACAAGCTGCTTTATAAAATATGAATGGTAGGATACATTTTAGCAAAACGAAATCTGCCCACAAGGGACCTGTCAAATGTGTAATTATTTTAAAGCACCTTAACTGTTTCTAAAACTATATATAGCATTTAAACTAGCCATTTTATTATTAAGAACATGCTTGGGTTCAACATTATGTAGTATCTGTTACACTGCTAGAGTATTGAAACAGTATCTCTACCAGATGAGCATCTTCAAGATGCAGCACAACTAACATGCTAAGAGCTCACAGACTGTTAAAAACAGTAATTTAGGATGGTCTTTGTGGTAAGAATGAAAAATACTGCTCAAAGACTAACGTAATTCTGGCCCCAGATATGGATCTTATTGGCAGAATTTCATAAGGTCTAAGGTGTTCTTTGCTCCTAGAAATACAGGTAATAAATCAGTTAAAGTGAGAGGAGAGGAAAATAAAAACCAAACAAAAAACCCATCACCCCTCTCGATACAGATAGACATTACAATCATTCTGGTTTACCCCCATACTTGCTAGAGTTTATATTCTCACTCATGTATCAATTATTATTCAAAAGTGCTTGCAATACAGCCATTTTTAGAGTCTAACTTCATAAGTGTTTTAACTGTAAAAAAAACAACAAACCAAACCCAAAACAAAAAACCCAAAACCAAATAGTTTAGCAAATACAGTTAAAAGGGCCCTCCAGCCTCTTCCTATATTTAATAGGAGCCATATAAGGTAAGGATACTGAGCAGTTACACTTACTGGCAGAGATAACTGCACAGGAAAAAAATTTTCTCTTAACTGAAGTTGTCCGTAGCTTCCAGCGTTGAAATAGTCATTTAGTTTAAGTGGTTATTGTATTCGGGCAGAAAAACCTCTGAGGTTTTGAAAACAGTAAAAATGATCTCCCGCTTCTGTGAAAAAGTACCATTTATCATGGTGTCTCTCTAATACTACTGGGATTATTACTTGGCATAGAAACAGCTGTACTCTTGAGCTAGTTAAGAGTTTTCTGACAAAAACGGAGCGGTTTTGCAAGGGAAAACTCCAGCTAAATCAAACTTTTAATGGGAACATACTAGAGAGAACTTTCACCAGGAAAAATATTGTGGTTTTGTCGAGCACGCGGGGTTTGCTTTTGGGTGCCCACCCCTCCCAAATCTTTGGGGTAGAATTTCACAAAGAGCAACATCCCTAGTCTGACAGATAACAGTGTCAATGAAATCAAAGCAGCCTTCAGTCTAGATCTGAACCTTACCAGGTGCCAACCAAAGCCACAGGTTATCTGCTATTCTGGAGCAAGCACCACAGCTGCTATACAAGAGGTGGAATTACTGAAATGTACATACATGATCTGAAGTAAGAATACAAACTATCACCCATAACAGCTCAGGTGGGCACCCTAATCAGTGGGCAGCAAGATTATTTTGCCCTGACTCAGAATATATAAATAACTTAAGTTTAGTTTACTCCTAAAGAAGCTTCATAATGAGTAAAGTCTCCAAGAAATTTTCCCTTGAAGGACTAAGTTTCAAAGCTATACAACCCACCATGGCTATATCAACACATTTGTTTATGACCTTTACAGACAACCACTAAACACAGTATTTACTTGTTTAATCACAGCAACTAGTACAAGAAAAATAACTGGGATGATTATGTGAAAACTTTTTTCAGAGGTGCTTTGGTCAGAGAGATGAGGATCAAATTGCAAGTTTCACTGAGAAGATAAGTAGTAAATGGCTAGATATACCGTATAATTTTAGATGCCTGCCAAGAAAAAAAGGAGAGAACTAATTGTTACCAAGTTGATTACCTGACCTTAAAGTGGGTTGCCCCCACATCAGCAGCCAGAAGCCACCAAATTCCAGTTCGCAGACTCCATACAAACTATATCACAACACAAGCAAAACCATTTCAGCATAAAAATCGAGCTGATGCCGCCACCCACATCATTCTTCATGGCTTATTCAAGTTTGATTCATGCTTACTCTCCAGTGTTAACCTGAGTCTTTGTGTGTATGCAATCAGAGACTAACGAGACACTATAACAGACATTTCTGTGATTTAAAGTGGGCATTTCTCAGATGAACACTGTGATAGCATTTAAATGCTAAATGGAGCAACTAGCCTCAAGAACATCTACTAGCTTGGTTTTTTAGACTACCAGCTAGAGATCTCAAATACCACAAGAAAGTATTCTTATTGCAGCGCTGTCTCTAATATATAATTATACTTCCCTTCTGTATAGATTTTCTGTAATATATAACTGTAAATTTCTTCTGTATAGATCTGTGAGCAAATCAACCTTGCAGACTGTGCAGGCTGCAAAGGTCCCATCCTTCCTGATGACATTCAGCCAACTCAAGCTCCTTGAGTTGAAGCCTCAACATTCCCTGTAGAACCATGAAGCCTCAACATTCCCATAGTTCATGGGAATTCCTCAGGCATTTAGGAAGAGGCATCCCAAAATGGACGTGCTAACAAACCAAGTAATAGGTGCTAGGCATACATTTTAAACATAATAGCAACAGCACGGAGAGCAATCTTAAAGATCTTCATACCCACCATTGAGCTCAAATTCAGAAGTTAAGGTTTTCATTTAAAGGCCTGCAAATGTAAGCATATGGAAGGTGACTGCAACAATGCTGAAGATTAAGGTCTGTAAAAAAAAAAAAAAAATTGTTCCATACAAGAAAAACCTTTTTTTTTTTTTTTGAAAACCACACCAGGTCTGCCTTCTCAGCACTGAGAATATTTCACTATTATGATTTTATCCTGTGTGCTTTCATTCAAAGACCACAAATCTCTCCAAACACTTGAAAGAGAAAACACCACTTTTGTTGCTTTAACTTCAGATTACCTGTTACCTCAGAAATCGCTACATGCTCAGCTACCAAGAGGAAATAGCTCCTAACAAGTCAGTAACTGTTTAGAGCCAAAGAGGACTCCCATCTTTGTCGGGGTTCAGGGCAGGGGGTGCATTCCCCCATAGAGCAGGGGAACAAATTAATGAGTTCAGCAGAACAAGGCCAAAGATGGTCATGATGCCTAATTTTTCCTGGATTGAGGGAGTAAAAGAGAAAGGTGAAACTGTTCCGTGACACTTCTTTACTAATAATAGCTCACATTATCTGTACTTTAACTGTGACAAGATTTCCAGAGTCCAGTGTATTACACCGATATGCGTGATCCAAAGTGATTATGCATAGGGTACAACACCCAAAGTAAAGAAGAAACGTGGATAAATCTACAAAGCAGTTCACGCTGATCACTGCTCTCGGCAGTTCTGATGCTCAGAGGACTCACCCCCACTAGTAAGGGACAGAGTTCTCTTTCCATCATTCCCCTGCATTCACACACAAGCAAGAGAAGAGACAAAAACACAAAAGAAAAATATTAGATTTCTGATGCTCTAGGATTTCCGAAGGTGGCCTCCATCCCCCATCAATTTTTCTCCCTAACTGGAGTCTTTCAACATCTGAGAAACTGAAAATAGTACCTTCACTATGTCCTCAATTCAGTATGAAGTGTTTCCAAGTTGAAACTAGACCTCTGGGATAAAGTAAAATGAAAAAAGATGTGGGAATCTGAATAATGCCACATCACTCAATTCCTCATCCCATTATAGTGAAAGATACACAACTTGTTAAAAACCTTAAGGGACAAACACGAAAGAAATTGTGCTTACAAAAAATTGTAAGAAAATGTAAGACTGTAGAAGCGTAACTCATATTTCATTCTGCAAGTTTGCTTTCCTTTTAATACAACAACAGAGCCTTACCTTGAAACTACCATCTGCTTTTCAAAACTCCTTATCTTCCAATACTGCATTTTATAAAACGCTGTTTATAACTCCTTTCAAGACTTGATTTCAACACAAGGTTGATGTTATTTGAATAAAAACAAAACTTACATCATTCATTTATGCAATGAGGTTCAAGTTTTTATATTGTACAACTAGTCAAAGCAGCAATCAAGATATCAGCTGAATTCCTGAATTACAGGATACAATTTAAATCAGAAAAAAGTTTTAAAGTTACATGATTTGAGCCAGTTTTTAGGTATACTAGTTCATTAGGATCCTGTCCCATGCTTTGCCTGATTAAAAGCTTGCAATTTATAATTCTGCAAGACTTCTAGACTAAATAATTTTATCAGCTAGTCTGTGTTGTCTTGCCCCATCCATATCATTTCAATTGAGAGCAAAAAATAGTGGAAAACAAACAAACAGTAACCTGCATAGCAGGACATTCATTCCCAGGTAAGGCTGGAAGAATAAGTTAATAGTCGCAAGGCAATGAACACAGACTGTTCATCTGATGCTTGATCATACTGTAAAAATCAGATACAGTTTGCACCTAGAAGTCAAATAAAAGTTCCACTATGAACACCTGCCTATATCTTCCCGTCTCTTCTGTTTCTGTACACAAGTTTTGACTGAAATCACACTCTTTGTGCCATACAGGTATCTACTTATTTAAGTAGTTCATGGTTCTGCTAACAACTCATGAAAGAAAATCAGTCCACACAGCTAGCACTTCCAGAGAATAGAAGGCTAAATCTCTTTTTAAAGTTGGAGCCCTCTAGCTATAATTTACAAGTCTCCATAACACATCCAACAAGTTACGTGCATTCTGCTATTTATTACCATCTTATGTTTTATCCTACTGAAACTATTCAAAAGTCTTACTGTCAAAGTAAAGAACAACAGGAAAGAAGGACAAAGTCCTCAAATCCCCCTTTCCAATCTCTAGATTAAAAACTGCGAGTTGGTTTGATGAATGACTGTGACCCAAATCAAATATTGGAAACTGTTCTCTATCATGCGAAGCAGGAAATCTCACTGCAGGAAAGCAATTGACTGTTACTCCCCGTCATGATTTTTACACAACAATATATTTCTCTGTATTTATCAGTACTCCCTTGTACTGTTACACCAGTCTTATTACGAGGAAGGCAATACATTCAAGTAAAACTGGAAGATCTCATTTTTAAATGGGTCTAGTATTCCTTTCAGAAAACAGAACAGTATTCAGAAGTACTTTTGTTTCTAAACCAGGAGTTATTTACTTAACAATTACACATTTGCAAGTCTTAAAACTCCAGCTTCTTATTGAGACTGTAAAAATCAAACTTAAAATTAGTTTTTATGAGCTTTTTTTAAACACTGCTAGCACTGATGACATTTTCTAAGACATTTCTGGAATTTTCCATAGCAAGTTTCTCTGCTTTTATCAAAATTACAAGACTAAGAAAACTATTACTATTTTCAGGTCATTTGATTAAATGACAATGTGGAATTCAGCTGTTTCTTCTCCAGGGAGTGAAGTTATTATTATTTAAATAGCCCTGCTATTGTATTTCTGATGATTTCATAGCTCTAATAAACTGACCTGTGAGCTTTGCGTGTTGTACATCCCCAGTCTTAGCAATCTAACTTCAACAGTTTAGTCAATGTCTTAACTGATAGTTCCTTAAATCAAAGTATTTTTATTTAATAAAAAGTTTCTAAAAAAGCAAAAAGAAGTTGTGTATACTTTTTTTTTAAAGTTTGACACATTTATACTCAAACTTTTACCCTAAAACATCTACTATCATTATAACTATTTAATTACAATGACTTAACCTCTCTCCTCTTTTTTGAGGCGTTACTCAACCCCCTGGACCTACAGCCTTCCTCCCCTGAGACTGAACATGTGGCTGAACCCCTAATTTTGTTTCCCTTTGCTGTATATTTGGAAACCATTACAGTAAACTGAACAAGACTATCATTAAGAGTACCAGACACCTGCCATAAAAAAAAAAAAAGGACTTAGCTTATCTGTAACTCCAGATATCTAATCTTGAAGAGCTCATGGTGACACTTTCTACACTAAGTTTTCTTTGCCTCTATTGAGGGAAGGGGTCGAATCGAGCATTTCCAAGGAAAAAAAAAAAAAAACGAGTGAGGGGGAGATGTTGTTTAATGTCACAAAGCTGCAGCAAATGCACTTCGTTTTTCTGCTGCGTTTTGATTATACTGCAGATCACCTTTCTAAAACTGCACCAGTATTACCAAAACCAAGCCCAAACAACTAATAAGCCACTCATCTGACACACACATCTTCAGTGTATATAAAAAAAGAAGGATGAGAGCTCACATATCCCATAATACAATTGCAAAGAGATTTGCAAATGCTTTTGTTCCACATTACCCAGGCCTGTTAAGGCATCGTGTTAAGGATGGTCCTTTTCTTAATCGTTGCAAAACTTGCTTAAAAGCCTGGAAAAAAACTGTCAAGCATATAACCCTAGAAATAGAAAAATAAAAAACCCAGTCTAAAAACGTCAAACCAGCATTCGCACAAGTCTCCCACAGTGGACCTACTGTATTATGTCTGGTTGGAATTTGGCATTTTTCTCTAAAGCCAGTCAATAACAGGAACTTGATCATAAATGCCCCGCTTTCCGGCAAGCACGGCAGCCTCAGCTGCGCAGCCTAATGAGCCAGGGGCACACCAGTTGCAATAACAGCTGGAAGAAAAGTCCACCAGCAAAGGTTAAAAGTTTTCTGTTTGGTTTTAATAAAGCCAGAGTTGTGGGATTTTTTGTTAAAGCAAAAAAAATAGTCCAGTTTCTCAATATTAGCTTATTGAAGATGCAGCTCTTCTGCTTAAGAATCCTTGTGTCTGGTGCAAGTTACCAATCTAACATGAACATATTTAACTGATTTTGAATATTACAAGCCTTTCAAATTAGAAAGAAACTGAAAACAGCCTGTTTTCCATTAGCCTAAAGACATTACTACCATAAAAAAGGAAACCTCTTCTTAACATTTTATTTCTCATATTCTTCTTATTCCTTTTTAACTCTTAATGGTATTTTCACATGGTTCATAAAGGAGATTCATCAGTTCATTGGCTTTTGAGAGGAATACCGTGACATTCATAGGGGAAAAACATATTGTTGTGGGAGCACTAACACATAACTCACTGTTTGTACACCGTATATCTAAGAATCACTTAAGACCTGAATTAAGAAACCCTTTACGTGAAGCTCCCTCCCCCCCAAAAAACCCACTTGCTGTAAATCTAAATATCTGGAATTTCGATTCCTACTAAAAATGAAAAATAATCAGTAATCTTAATATGTACATAAGTTCTGGTATTAAAGATGTCATCTTAATTACAATTAAAGCACTGAGATCATTTCCTATGAAAAAGCTGTTCAAGTTTATTACTTTAGTGGGGAGTTTTCAACCTCAATCTTAAACTGAGAATCAAGATTTAGAGCGAAGGCATTTTCTGTGCTTAAACAAAGTCGTACTCACATTCAACATACTGCAGTCACTTGATTCAACATTATAAATCTCCAAGAAGTTCCTGAACAGTATCAAAGCTGATTAGACACCTGTACGCACACCTCATTTTATTTAGGGTAGAAATGCCTGTAGCAGTCCAGAGCCCTCAAATATTTGTGTAGCTAAAATCTGAGCTCATTTAAAACAAGACAGTTTTTGACTGATGCCTTTTTGATTAGCGTATGGGTTCTCTAGTTCACATTTGTCAGCTTGCAGTGGTTGCTGAGGGGGGTTCAAATCCCAGTCTCCACCTGCACACAGCTACAGTGAAATAACCAACGGCCACCACATATGCCAATTTTAACCTAGAAAAGTGAGATTTTATTTTGTTACTAAGCTGACAGCTCAACGCTTCAACCAGAAGTTGGCATCACCCACGAGTACGCCCAAGTTCATACCTCCTGCTTAGTTGAGGCCGATCCCTGCAGGCTCCCTCCAACCTCCCACTTTGCATTGGCCAAGCAGCCAAAATAGAGCAACACAGCTCCATCCACTTCTGGCAGAGAAAGTTTCAGACAAACTTTTGCAGTGGGTATTTGTCCTACCATAATGCTCTGGAGCAGATCATTGTATTCACAACCCCAATAACACCGTGGGCTACAACCTCACGGGAAACAGATACCAGAGGATGACATGTAAGGGAGGAAAGACCCTGCAGATCACTCCCCCAAACCAGGACTGTCTGCCTGACTCCACGCACCTTAGGGTAAAGTTTGACAGAATCTGTAATTTCTTTTCACAGAAAATGAATTAAAGAAGAAAGCGCATGCACCAAGATGCATTTAATGCCTCCCTCATTGCTGAGAGGATGAGAAGAACAGGCAAGCTGAAGGAGAGAGCCTCAGCTGGATTCAGTATCCACCTTATTGAGGAAGAAGTCCTTCCTCGCTCCCTTTCTTTCCTTTCCACCTTAGTTGGAGGCTGCCAGAAAAGCAGGTCCTCAGCTTCTGGATACAGATAAAGGGAACAGCAGTGTCTTTCTACTTTTCTCACAAAGGGCCCCTGCTCAGCTCCTCATCCACCGCTAGCACCAAGTACAGTGGTCCCAGCACCCTCTACAGTCAAAGCACTTCTGCTGCTTCAGACCCTGCTTCTCCCACACCTTTTCTTCTCTTAATTATTGAATAAGGTAAACAGTGGTTAGAGAACTAAATCTGGCCAACACACCACATAAACAGCAGCCTATTAAGCATAATGTAATTTATAGATATCCTATTTTGCACAAAATATTTTTTGTTTTGATAATTACGTGCAAGTAACTTTAAAATATTTATTGAACAGGCACTCACTGTTGCTATTTCTCAAGCATTTTAAAAGTCACTTCCAGATTTAGTTACATCAAAACTGAAGACTTTTGCTATGCTCCATGTTATTATATGTAAGAACGAGTGACTTTGCGTTCTCAAAGTTCAAAGATATCAGGAGAAGATACTCAGGAACAGCAGCACGTATTTATTACGCGTGGGAGAAATACAACATTTCCAATACATTTATGTTCAAAACTGAAAAGGTCACTACTAACAAACCCAACGCATAAGATGACAGTCATTGTACTACAGCACAAAGACTGTATTTGGCATAATACACCAACACAGACCAGAAGGAAGGTTATCACTATAGCACACATGGTACTTACAGAGCCTCTATACTTGAACTGTGACAAACAAAGTCTGTTTCATTTTTTAACTAGTTCAGAAATAGCAGTAAGTTATTGTTTTTTAGTAATAAAAAAAATTGTCACAAGCTGTTATTCAGAAATCAACAAGTCATGTGAACAGCCTATCCCAGGCAGCTTTCTGATGGAAAGACTGCTGCTCTATTTTAAACTTCGGTCAAAAGAGAGCATGAGATAGCTTCAGTCAGTCATGGCATATCAGAAAGTTTTTTAAAGGATTAATTTAAACATATAGACTATCCACTTGATAAAGACACCTGTGTCTCCACAGGGATAAACCATACAAAATTTGAGGGGTTTGTTTTTGAAATTAATAACTAACAAGGTGTCCTTATCTTATCAAATTCAAATGCCAAAACAACCCACTAACTCCAAGTATAAAACTCCACTCTTTCAATATCAGAATTAGCATTCTGCAGGCTAGTCTCCTCTAAAAGACCAAAATTTCACCCCCTTCACATGCAGAAAAAGGAAGCAAAACACAATTATATTTCTACCTCCATCAGTTCCCAGAACAGTAAGGGTGCCAACATTTCTCTACAGTCAAGAATTTGACTCTAATTTCATGAAGAAAGTTGCCTGCAGTGAAGCTAAGGTTATGAAAAAGACAATCACTTCTTGTGCATTGCTGCATATCAGTAGCAACCACACAATTCTTAGAATTGAGTGTATTTCTCCATGAGGAATCTGGACTATAAGATGCACTGCAAGTAAAAACTAGCAAACCTTGGCAGAGCAGCGTGGGAAAACATGCCTGGAATCCTTCTGTATTCCATACAACCCACTACTTAAAGTTACTATTTATATTAAGCATCACCCCAATTCCCAAGAACAAGGTGCTGCTCCACTTGCCTCACCAACAGCCACAAGTGTAATGACACCTCATGGTACGATACCTCAGGTCACAAGCAGCAGCAAAACAGACTTTTAAATTGAATAAAAGGATCATCTCTAGAACTATTCTGCATGGGGCAACAAATGTATTTGGCATACTGTAAAAGCACTCAAAAAGGATGAATAAAAACCCATGGACAAGCTCGAGCAGGTCTAGAGGAGGGCCATGAGAATAATCAGAGGGCTGGCGCACATCCCCTATGACGGCAGGCTGAGAGAGCTGGGGTCGTACAGTCTGGAGAAGAAAAGGCTCAGGGGAGACCTTACAGCAGCCTTCCAGTACCTAAAGAGGGCCCACAGGAAAGATGGGGAGCAGCCCTTTAGCAGGGAGTGGAGCAACAGGACGAGGGGTAACAGTTTTAAACTCAAAGAGGGGAGATTTTTTATTAGATATTAGGAGGAAATTCTTTACTGTGAGGATGGTGAGACACTGGAACAGGTTGCCCAGGGAAGCTGTGGATGCCCCATCCCTGGAAGTGTTCAAGGCCAGGCTGCATGGGGCTTTGAGCAGCCTGGTCTAGTGGGAGGTGCCCCTGCCCAGGGCAGGGGGGTTGGAACTAGATGATCTTTCAGGTCCCCTCCAACTCAAACCATTCTATGATTTACAATTAGTTTACAGAAGTTTTGTAGAAAGAAAGCTTGAGCTTAAGGACGAGTTGTTTTAAAAGAAATTAGAATAAAAAGAAATGGCTGAAGTTTTGCTTAACTATGTTTTTCCTTACAGAAAAGTGTAAGCTCCAAAAAAGAGAGGTAGCTATGGAAGACCTGGGTGTGAAATGCAGAAAGGTACCCTTCTCCAACAAATAGCCCTCATCTCTGCTACCAAATCCCTAACCTATGCAAATCACATGTGAGACTGAGATATGGTCATTAGCGATGCTTTCCTCATTTTCCAAGGGCATTAAGGTGAGATCTTCGGGGCCATCAAATGGGAGATCTGAACATGCCAAAACAACAGCTAAAGGAACTTTGCTCCTCATGTACCAAACACCTTTGAAAAGCCTACGAGGAAGCCATGAACTTCTGGTGAGTGAGGTTCAAACATATCAGTGTGGAGCCACAATTTCAACACAGAGAAGGGGTGCCCTCCACTGTCCTTCTCCATCCCATACAAGAAGGCATGTGGCTACAAGGCAAGTCACATCAGCTCAACAATCCTGTGGAAACCTTTTCCCCCCCTTGCCTTCTGTGAGTTTGTTGATCTGACTACTCTCTACAGGAGAAGTCTCTTCTCTCACACCATGCCTGTAGCAGAAGCCAAATGTCTGGGCAAGGGTTGGTTTTTGCTCCCTTACGTACTTCAATGTTTTCACTCGCACCACAAGAAGGGTCATGAATTCTTGCTCCAGTTTCACCGCTCAGCCGAAGTCAGCTGTAGTGCCCCTCACCACAGCTTTCCTCTGCTCTCTCTCCCTGACTATCACCTCCACTTAGCCAACACCCAGCACCAAACTTATTGCCCAGCCTCTTGCTCAGCTAGATCCTCAGTAGGGTTTTAATCATCCCCTTCAGCAGATGACCCCTGCCTCAGTTTCATTTCAAAAACTTCCCATCCCCATTCCTCTTCTCCTATATGATGCTGACCCACTTCTAACAGCCCTCATTTAGATTATAGCACAGTTGTTCTGCCTTCTGATCCAGACTTCCTAGAACAACAAAACCAGGAGAGAGATGGTCTCAGATTTCACTCCCGTTTCCCAGTCTCATCTTAGCTGACTGAGGAAGCAAAGTCCTGTCAAGCCTCAGCTATGATAGTCTGGAAAATACTTCACAGGTCCACAGGGATTCTGAGTCTGGCAGAAGCAAAAGCTGTAAGGACTGGAACATGGTCAGCATGGAGAAAACCTTCTGAGAAGTCAGACGGGCAACACCACAAATTCCCTATTTACCTTCCAAGAGTTTATGAATATAGCCCAATTGGAGACAAAAACCCTTGTCCTAAAAAAGATCTTAAGGCCACGCTCCAAACCACTCACCCCACCCCAAAGTGGTATGGAGATTATGCAACACTGTAAAACATCCTCTCCCTTCCTCACACTTTGTTTCTCTTATAGTTGGCTCATTTGGATTGAAGTATCATGAAACAAACAGCCAATATAGGAAATTTTAGGATCAACTCTAAAAGCCTGGCAAAAGACACAAAGGCAGCAAAATGGGACAGTCTTAGAACAGGAAGTTTCTGCAAATTTAGGAAACAGCTACCAAACTCACCCATCAGGGCAGTAGCAGAACCCTTCAGAAGATCCCTGATGTTCTGCATCAACACTACATTATGTCATCAAATATAACCTGCATTAACTCACTTACAGTTTTTTTTTTTTCCCCTGAAGGATTAATTCAGACATCAGCAATTCAAGCTGATTTAGTGAAAAACTGTAAGAAACAAATACCATACCCAACAGCAATAGCTAACTTGAAGCAGTAACTCTTTTTAAGAAATACCACATACAATCCAGCAGTTCCCTCTAGATCTGCCGTATTATAAAAGTACTACATTTTGCTTTCCCTATCCTCTATTGCCACGCCAGTTATCTGTAAATAAACTCTTGTCACTGAGGCTGGAATAAAAAAATAGCTCAGTTCATAGGAGGAATCTGAAAGTCCAGATGCTAGTGCTGCAAATACTGAAACTGGACACATAAGAAAACCAGAAATACTCCAGGCATATGTAAGAACACAAGGGTTTCATCCTACGTGCAGTTAGTTTCCTTCTTTAAAAGCAAACAACAACAACAAAAAAAGAATGAAACTAAGTTTTCTCTCTTTGTCAAGACAACATAGCTAGAATCTTTAACACGTGCATTTTCCACAAGAAACGAAGCAAATCCACTTTTTGCCAAAAACCAGAAACACATACTTCTATACTTCATCAGGGTCCAAGATTTCTAAAAAAAAGGCTGCCACTACGCCAAAGCAATACATACCTTCTGCAACAACTTATTTTGTATCCAGATGAATAAAATATATACAGAATTTTCAAAAGGTTAACATTCAGCAAATGACTTGAAAGGTAAGAACAATTTTCTGCTTGAACAAAAACCTTATTACCTCCTGAAACTACCCTTGGATGCAACAGCTCCTCATGCATGGAAGAAGTATGTAAATCTCTGCACATCTGGACAACACTAAATCGTTAATAGAAAAGAACAAAATTGTTGTTGGCTAACTTTGTGGCTTTTTTCAAGCATGTGAAAAACTCAAGTCTGGGAATAAACTGGCAACTTCTCAAGTCCCAGAGTAGGACAGATAGAAGTATCATGAATTACTTTGCTCGTTACCCAGCGCTACATCACCGCATAGCCTGCCAGCTGTGACACAGTGAAACTCTGTTTAGAAAGACACATACTTCATAACTCCATATCTGGAGAGAAGACTGCTCATTCAGGAGTTTTTCCTCCCTTCCCACTCATATTGGGAAGCTGAGGGGCTGACGTCAGCTCTAAAGTTAGCCATCAGTTTCTCTGAAAGCTCAGAAAGGGAAGGGGGGGGAAGTGGTGGCAGCTACAGCTGCTTGATGACAGTGATTCTGGCAGCAGTTTTCCTAATAACCAAAACCCAACAGCACAGGAGGTGGGCAGCTAGTTGTCATATAAAAAATAAAGCCCAAAACAGAAAAGACCCAGTGGGTGAAGAGATCAGAGGAAGAGATGGAGAAAGCTAATATACTGGAGGGACACAATTTCTTACTGCTTACAACTGCATCCTTTCTCTTGTGATAAAAAGTTCAAGTTTAGGCACGAACAGGTCTGTTTTGCAAGCGCAGCCACGCTTTCAGAGCGTATTGGGAAATGCGCTTATCCAAGTATTGTCTTCAGCCAGAGTAAGGTGTGCAGCTGCTCTTTAAAAGCCTGCTTTCAGATCAAGGAATCGACAAAGCAAAGACAGCAGCTCTAAGCAAGTGATTTGCAAAGCATACAGAGGCGTGAAAAACATGAGGACTGTTACAATCGAGTTTCTATATATTGTACCCTCTCTTATTGACTAGGAGAGTAGGGCTTTTACTGGAAATAAAGTACTAACCAAGAAAGTTGTCAGTTACTCGATTTTTCCACTTACTAAAAAAAAAAAAAAAACAACAAACCAACCACACAACAAAACCTTCACGATCAGTATCGCCTTCATGCAAAGCGCTGATGTTCCAAGCCAAGGCAGTTCAGCCAGCCTTTCTCCGGTGGCTGCCAGCAGCCTTTCTGTCTCCTCCCTCTAGGTGGGGAGCTTTACTGTGCCACCACTGCACAGCCCCGCACGCAACCGCGCCACCCCACTGTCAGAGAACAACAGCGTCCTCTCCGTTAAGCATCAGTTGCTGGGCCACGCTGCCGAGAAACAAACACCACGACAGAGAAATGGAGGGTACCCTCCCCCTCCTCAGCAACAGTTTCTCCTCTTGCTCGTATCACCACACACACAAAATTTCTTTTCCCATCACAAAGATGGGTCAGAAACGACAAAAGTTTCCACGCCCATCTTAAGCTTCACTACATTTGACATCAGCTTCAAATAACGGAGGAAGAAGTACAGAGCTGACTTACTCTTCAAACTAAACTCCCAAGAGGCCTGGACACTCGACAAGGTCCACTCCCAGGCGTCCAGAACAGCAGCGCTCCTTGAAAGCATTTAAGGAAGAGACCCAAAGCACCTTCTCTCTATATTAAGTCTCATTACTTACTGAAACAGTAAATATTACTCACAACAAAGTTCAACCACCAATGTTCATACCTTATCATGAGGAATTAATAGGAAATATTTTCGAAATGGAAGCCTAAGAACAGTCAGGTACAGCTGAAGTACTGAGAACGATGACCAAATCACGGTAACAAAGCAACCGAGGAATGAAGTCAGAATTTGATTTAATAACCACTGATACAGAACTGATGATGTATAGTAACAGTATTTACCTTCAAGCACCTTGCTGTCTCTCACCTTTAATCATTACTTCAGGCGTATAAAGTTTATTTACAACACACTGCAATGCCTAGACAAAGCAATCTATTTATTTAAACCCATAAGCAAGATTTCTTAAAAAATACTTATTCTGTTCATGAAGAGCATGCAGTTTCACTCGTGCATACTTCCACTGAAAGGGTTCATCCTACCTTTACCCTCCATTCCCACTGCCAGCTGTATATTTCTGCCATTTTCCCAACACTAGTACCCATGTGGCCAACCAAGGTCAACCACAGCTGAAGACGAACCAAAAAACCCTGAAAGAAGGTTTTCAGCTGGAGCAGATTTTAGGAGTCCCCATCTTTTCCTAGCTCTTAGTTTAATAGCAGCCTCCAGCATTAAACACAAATAATCTTCCATTCCCTGCCCTAGACACACTCTTGCATCCTCTGTCTCTCATCAGCTGAAGATTTTGATTTGGCTGGGCTTGACAGCAGCAATGCTGATAGAGCCACTGGAACAACCTGAACCAGAGGGAGAACAAGAAACTTTACCTTTATGATTTCTCCTCCTCATTTTCTAGTTCCCCCCACCTGCCCAACATTTCCGCTGCATTAGTCAGCCTTTTTCCATGTAACTAATGAACTAAGTGTGGCTAAATGTAGTAAGATTGCAATATGTGAGGAGTGTTAGTTCTGCAAGGCTGGTCTCCATGCTAATTACGCCATTCCTCCTATGAAATCTCTTCAAAGCCTGATAACAACTTTCAGCTAAATCCAGATCAAATACTTCATGACCTAAACTGTTTAAAGGTGCAACTATATACATGTGCGTGCTACAGTATCTGATACATCTTTGAAATCCATATTAAAGCATTATCATTTGCAAATAAACCTCACACGCACTTTTCAGATGTCAACAAGCTCAGGTACAGACCAGTGAGAAAGAGAAGTGTATCGGTACCACACCACGTCTGCTAGCCGTGTTTCAACAGCAGTCCCAAAGAGGTTGTAACTGGAGTTGAACAAAGACTTGTTTGCTTTATAAGATGCCAGGAGCCACACACAGAAAATTGCTCACTTCTGAAACAAGTTACTCTCAGTTCAATTTCTCCAGAGGTCGAGATAATTATATCCTGGTGTATTATTGCATTAACCAGCACTACCTGGTAGAGGCAACGCGCCAGTCCTAAGCTGCTTTAAAACACGGCTCAACGATAACCGCATGAGAGAACAGCAGTTTTTACAGTTCACTCCATTACAGGGTGTTTCTCCAAGCTGTCTGAGGAGTGACTATAGCCACCTAAGCTGTTCCAGATTCATGTCTTGTACAGTCACTCCTTTGTCCTCCTAACCCCACCACGTACACCAGACCCAAGGGAGAGCAACAGAAAGCCCTGCAAGGGGATCTCTGCCTTCCGTCATCCGCTCTGATAAAAGCATGAGACATCCATATATATAAACACCCAGCAACAGTGAGGAAAGCCTTTACTACTGTATTCAGTTTTCCTTGCTGGTGTCTGAAACAGATGCATACAGGCTTTTCTTCATGGTTTTGCTACACCTGGTGTTCCCTCAAAGAGGGTAATGCTGCAGCTACAGCTCCTACGCTGTCCTGCCAGCCCAGCAGCAATGGAAGACCAGGAAAACAGAGAAACCGGTATTTTTTTCCCCCGAGGAGACTGACAATGGAAACATCAGATAGAGCAAGGCTGCCCACTATCACAGGCAAGCATTTCTCTTTCTGTTTTCCAGTCCTAACACAAAGCTGCACTTGAAGAATTAAAAGTAACGAACATTTTCAACATATGGATTTTTTTATGAGCAAAAACCTCAAAAGGAAAAAAGAGTCAAAGGGTCTCTCTGCAAAAATTAATCCTGGAATTAAGGTGATTCATTCAAAAACTTACCAAGTGTTGTCTTACAAGTTATTATACATGAACACCTGTAAGGAGCCAATTATTAATAGTACCAATGAAACTGTCGTACAAAAAACAAAGAAGTGCTACTTGTGGCACTATGATTAAAGCTGTGTCAGCAGTTTGGTTTTCATGACTTTAACACCCAGCTGTAAAAATGGCCTTCAGCAGAAGCAAGCATATTGCGCCTGTATCCATGGGGAGAACGGTTTCTGTTTTCACTGGGTAAAATGCAAGAATCAACTATACTTAAATACACAATCTCCGAATAGTAAGATCCAGAATTTGCGAGTCGTTTTTGCATATAATCATTGCCAAATAGGACTACACCTTAAAAGACAGTTTGGTAAATACGGGAAGACAGAAACTTGGTAGAGCACAAGAAACTGAGACATAAGAGTGTGTGATTTTTCTATTTTGGCGTACGTTCTTCAAGAATTAGAGGTATACCAAAGAAACTGTATGCTAATACACAGTTCACAGCTACAGATCTTTGAAACTTGGCCACCATTTTCTTAGACACAGAATGGCATTAACAGATTTATGTTTGAAAAGGCACCACTTGAGAGTCTTCAAGCAAGGAAATCTGTAACCAAATAATAAGCAGTGAGTGATTAGCCCAGTACATGCACAAAATTAAAAGCCCCACTTACGCTGACACAGGACCCACATCTGTCCCAAACAAGCATGAAAAATGTAGCATTTCAACCAAACGTGTGTTAGCGATATACTACTGAAGAGGTCCCTGCAATAAAAGAGGCAGAGTTAAACCACAAACAGAATGTGACCAGAAACCAAAAGAACTTCTTCCCAGTGCGTTTTGATGCATCAGGTATACTGCTGGGGTTCTGGATTTTATTCTATTTAACTATTAAGTTTAATTACAACAAACACTACAGACTAGCTTACCAGGCTAGCACCCTTTACTGCCTCAGTGTGGAAAAGCTGTAGTGTCTCTTGCTGTAATATTTAGTAAGATAATTTAATCAAACACTAAATTTTAATAATATTGATTCCCCCTTCCCCCCACTAATACATAAACAGAGCTATGTTTCTTCCACATACATAATGCCAAAGGCAATACAGTCCTACTGTAAAGATAGAAACAAGAGTAGTTTTTTCTCCTGGCTTTTTCTATATCTTTTCCCCTTATCCCACATTAAAATTAAGCCTCCTCATTAAGAAAATCAGAGGAACATGAGGAACTAGAAAGACTTAAAGGCAACACCTGACAAATTCTGTAGATTTATAAACCCTCCCCCTTCTCCATCTTTCCCTCAGTCCCAAACATGCCAGAGGGAAAGCTGAACACACACATAAAATGATAAACTGAAGGAAAAAATCCCTATCTGAACTGTTAAGAGTAATCTTTTAAGCCTTCTTGAGAGATCGGGTTTGGGTTGTTTTTAAAAAAAAAGAAAAAAGAGATATTTGAGTTGATAACTAGCCAATGCCATTCCCATAAATTCAAATTATATCTTAGTGAAAGCAATTTAAAAAAAAAAAACGATATCAAAACCACCCCCACTGAAAGTCAAGAACTGGTCAGGATCAAACCGGTGATCATTATTTCACTCAGCATATTGAATTGCTCACAAGATTTCAGACCTTTATTAGGAACGTGGGCTTGTACTTCCTTCAAAAGAATCTCTAATTGACTTTTGGCCACCCTTTTCCTACCATCCAGGGCTATAAACTGGCCCCATCCTGTCCTTCAACACACAGAGGCCATACAGGAGGTGCCAACATTTGTAAGTAATTACAAGGTCTTACAAGGGGAACATGGACAGTCATTAGCTTACACCAAAATGCCACAGTCTCAGTGAACCAATAGACAAAAATACCTGCGCTCTCCAGAGAGTTTTGGAAGCAAAACCATTACATTTTTGGCTGGAAGCATGGTTTAACACCAAAGTGACAGCACGCATGTGCTAGACAGCAATGTAAGGCACATCATTGAGGCCAAGCAAGGTGGAAATCAAACACGCCAGTCAGTTTCTCAAACAAAGACTAGAAGGCTGGGGATGGAGTGACAATGTAGCTTCAGTGGTGTGCAGAGGGTGCTGAGGAGGCAGGTCGTGGTTTGGGAGCACCGTTCCTCTTCAGATCAGCTCCAAGGCAGCAGCCTCACAGGAGCAGTGCCTGTAAAAGCAATCAGTCCCCATTTCTTTAATGCATATACACACATTTATTGCACAATATGCTCTTCTTACTAGAAGAAACACCACAAGTAATCAAATTCTGTCACTTTTGCTTAGCCTGTAGAGTGCTTCAGATGCAATAAATGCTTCCTCATTGCAAGACGAAGTGCTGCTCAGGACAACACAAGCATAAGCCCCATCAGGCAGCCACCCTAAGCACCTTTCACAGTCAGCAGAGCAGATATGCCTATAGCCAATACAATTCACAGCACCAGTCTTCTTATCCCAAGGCAGGCACCTGCTCAAACAAGCCTGGGCTCTCAATCAGCCAGAGGGTTCTCACCAAAACTGGCTGCCTAGACAACTTGCTCAGGTGTAAAAACAGTTAAGCAAGAAGGTTCCCACCCGAGATGACAGAATCCATCACCAGTAACACAAGCTTGTACAAAGGAAATGAAATGGCTTCAATTAATTAGTGAAAGTTCACCAAGTAATTCCAAGAGAAACTCAACCTACTTAAATCAGTGTCAAGGGAAAGCTATATGTCCACCGCTGCAAGTACTAGTTACAACATTAACTGATGGGGAAGTTCTTTATTTCAAACGCCTGTGCACGCTCATTCCCTGCTTTACACACCTTCATATTAACTGAAAATAACTTAAACCATCATTTAACAGTTCATTCAATTTATCAAAAATCAAAACCTCAGCGTTATTGCTTAGAGAATTTGAGTAGTCTTAAGGTTCTGATTGTTTTCAATTTGCCAAGTCTGTGTTACGCTTCCCTTTAATCGATCAAGACAACAGACAGATGTGAGATCCTGGGACATGATTAAAACTGACAGAGTTTGTGTGCGACAGCTGAATTGCACGGTAAAAGGAATTATCAATCAGTATTTCCCCATCTGAGTTTCTTAAAATTGGAAAGTAAGTCCAATCTCTCATACTGTTTAAACAAGAAAAGCAACAGACAATGTAATGATCTGAAATTCTACCTACACAAACCAAAAGTTCACAGCATAATAATGCATTTCCACAAAGGTGGGGTTTTTTTATATAACATGACTAAATAGTGATCCAGCATAACTGCAAGAGTATGAAAGTACAGAGATACTACCAACAGAAATGCACCAAGTATCATCTTGGAGACATGGTCAGAATTAAGACTACTATTTCATTCTTGAATAACCAAGAACTCTCAAAATGAGCAAAAAAGATCCTCTTCTCATTTTAAAATGCAGAAAAGGGAGAGAAACAGTTGCACTATATATTCAACTACAAAGGACTCCAATAAGAACACAGGAACATTTAATGCACATCGGGTGACCTTCACAATTTTAAGAAATCAAATACACGAAGCAAAACCACACAGTTAAAAACGTTTTTCAGTTTCAGATCAGCTGCAAGTATGACCATTTCCCTAAAATGGACTGGCAAGGGCATAAACTGAAGTTTAACCCTTAATCTTTATGACTTTCTTGCCTTCACATCTGCAAGAATAATTCTCCAACTTTATTTTACCTTCAAAAATAAAGTGATGTACGCTACTGAGCCTGCAGACCTACAACCACAGAGCCCCCACTGCTGTTCAAAGGCCAGCCAGATTCTGAAAAGGCTTCCAGCATCACTGCAAACATTGAGGGTTAAAAAAAAAAACGACTTGTAAGCAAAGAGGCTGTGGAGTTCTGCTGGCACAGTCCAGGCTTGAGCATCCTGGCCTGTATCAGGAACAGTGTGGTGAGTAGCACTAGGGAAGTGATCGTCCACCTGTACTCGGCACTGGTTGGGCCCCACCTCAAGTACTGTGTCCAGTTTTGGGCCCCTCACAACAAAAAAGACATTGAGGTGCTGGAGCGGGTCCAGAGAAGGGCAGCAAAGCTGGTGAGGGGTCTGGTGAATAAGTCTTATGAAGAGCAGCTGAGGGAGCTGGGGCTGTTTAGCCAGGAGAAAAGGAGGCTTATCACTCTCTACAACTACCTGAAAGGAGGTTGTAGAGAGGTGGGGGTCAGTCTCCTCTCCCAAGTAACAGGCAACAGGACAAGGGGAAACAGCCTCAAGTTGCAGCAGGGGAGGTTTGGACTGAATTTTTACACTGAAAGGGTACACTGAAAGCATTGGAACAGGCTGCCCAGGGAAGTGGTTGAGTCACCATCCCTGGAGATACTTAAAAGATGGGTAGAGATAGTGCTCAGAGATATGGTTTAGTGGTGGTTTTTGTCAGAGTTAGGTTGATGGTTGGACTAGATGATCTGAAAGGTCCCTTCCAACCTACGCAATTCTATGATTCAGCAGAGCAACACTTGACCAGTAATGGCCAAATCAGCACCAGTAAAGAAGTTTCTGGGCTGCATCTTCTTAAGCATTCCCATGGAACATAGATACCTCACAAAGCCACCAAGATGATGGAAAAATATTCTATTTTGCATGCAGGTCTGAAGAGCTCTGTATCCCTTTTATACTGTACATCTTATAGGATTTTAATAGTATTTTAACTTCAGAGGCAAACAGAATGCTCAGTTTTGGCAACAGTACGATGACAGACTACTACTGTGTAATCATGGGAAAAGTTACACTGACATCAAAACCACAATTATTTAGTTGTACGAAACCCAGAAAGCATGGCCAGAAATTTCAGCACTTCAAAAACAAATCTGCTCCACAAGAATGTTTATGCTTTTAGAGAGCAATATCAGCACTAAAGAAGGCAAGGACACCAACCAGCAGCCAAAGATAGAGTGGCTGTTCCTTATATTTCTAAAAGAGGAATCGCAATCAAGAGGAAGCTACAGGTCACCACCAGTATAACTGATGAAGCCAGCCATTGCTAATGCACCTAAAGAGATCCTGCATGCATGAATAAAATGTTCGGAAAAAAGCAACCAAAATAACCACACTCCATGACAGCATGCCTGCAATTTGGCAAGTAGCAGCCTAAACAGTCAGACGTTGTTTCCCCGTTCCAGAATAGCACCCACAGAAGCGTACAGGTAGGGACGACAGTAGCAGACAGAAGGGACTGCAGCATATTAAACTAGAAGCACAAAAACCAGAAACAGGGCATGTATAGGAGCAGTCAGGCATATTCCCTGCCTGACTTCAGGCTTAATTTCCTTCTAGACATATATACCATTCTATTCACCTTGGGAAAAAGGCTTATTTCCATTCATAAAATGGTAAATACATTCAAGCCTCTTCTAGCACAGGTTCAGACATTACAGGATACAGATATGAGAATTGTCTACATTTTTCAACATGCTATGTGTTTTTTGATTTTCTTGNGGCTTCCCTTGCAGTATGGCAACATGCTACCTCCAAGTGACTATGAATACACAAGAACAGTTTCAGTAGACCTGACAGCCTATCTATTACCACATGCTTCACCACTGTCCTGGAAGGTGAAGTTTTAGAGATTTGTATGTGATACACATAACACACTCAAAGAACATCATCTCCTCAGGAACTTGGAAGAGGGGAAAAAAAAGCCAGGAGGCATATATTTAAATAGCTATGAAGGTGTCAGATACGCAGCAGAAACAAGGTATTGTCTCATTACGGCAAAAGCACTCAACTAGACATTCAGCATGGCAAATTTTTTCCTCCTGTGTTTGATTTCACCACAGGCTGTAGTAATTCGCCTTTGAGAAAAACTTCCAAGCAGCAATAAATGAGCCAAATAACAGCTAAAGCAAAGCACTGCAGAAACCTTTCATAAAATTTGACTGTATCTTACTATATTTAATAGTTAGTCAGATTTTTCCAGAGCAGGCATATCTTCTTCCTGTTATTTCAAAGGTGTTTAAGCATGGCAAATGCAGCACAAGCTAGTTTATCGACTTGGAAACTCTTTGCATAAAGCTAGGATCTGTGGCATCCCACACCCATGGCAAGTACATTTCTGTGGCCAACATACCTGCTGGATCACTACACTTGCCTGAGCATGACTACAAAAGTGTTGTGCTACTGTTAACTTTAACTGACCAATTTGACTGCATGACACAAGCTGTACCATTATTCAGTGCAACAGAGCTGTCTCAGGGCACAGCATCAAATGCTCTTCAATGGTACTTATCACTGAACTAACTGCAACCAGATCATAAAGTCAATAGACATGTCCTTAGACCTAATCTGCTTACTGTCAGACGACATTTTTGAGTTACAGAGCAAAATTCATGTTTCCCATTTAAAAAAAAAAAAGTCTTTAACAAGTAACACTCCTGAAGGAAACCTGCCTTAAGTACACTACTTTGTGTGTATGTGTGAAGAAATGAAAAGAAAAATCGTTGCAACATTTACATTGTGTATGAGGAAGTTCAGTTGCTTAATGACACCTGTAAAAAGCACAGGTGACAACAGATAAGCTAGTTTACATCAACTTGTTTGGCAGGCTTTACAAAAATTATAGATTTAGATTATGAAGTCTGTGCACACCCTAGAAACGGAACAAGCTATAGGGACTTCCCAGTAATAGGAGACTCGAGAGAATTGCACTCTTTTCACCTCACCTCCTATAGCTTTGCTCAATTGAAAATTTTGGACACAACTGCATCCCCCAGTTCATATACGTATGACCCAAAGGAACTCCTTAGCTGAGGTCCTGAAAAAACAATCAGTGAATCCATATGAGAGAAGCAGGAGGCGACAAAAATATTAAGAAAAATCTTTTATTGTGCTCGTTTGTCTAAAAAGCAACCCAAGTAACAAGAAGACATTTAGAGCAAGAGAGAGCACACACCTGTGGGGAAATTAGACACCTACCACACTGCTGACTTGCTCTTCTGTCATTGTTTTCCTAGTACTTCAAGGAAAGCATGCTTTCCAAAGTCAGCCTGATTGTGCTACAACAGTGTAGGAGAAGCAGAGCTGACAACTTTGTGGGAACAGACACTTAATCAGGACTCTACTCCAGACCCAGAAGTCTGAAGAAGCTGGGAAAAAGTTGCTAGAAATTGTCAATAGAGAGAAAGTACTTCCTGCCTCACAGACTAAATGAAAGCGTAGGTAAGTGCAGAGAAACTTAGTCTCCGTTCTCCTCAGAGAAATAAGGTGTGGGCACCTTATTTTAGGAAGCACCACTAGAATGAATACCAGTACCACAACTGCACTGAAAAACCTTTTATTCAGCTTTTTTGGATTACAGGGATCCGAGTGGTAACCTTTGGTGTGTTCTCCACACAGGCCATCAGCAGCTTTAAGTACTCCATTTTCCTTGTCCTTCTGCATAGCTATCTATTTCCTAAGAAACTGACTCCCTTGTGCAGAAAGCTCAATAGCCAAAAGGATCTGAAAGAGACAATCAGAGGAGAAAAAAAAAAAAAGACCAAAATTGAGTGGGAGAGGATGAAGTCACAGGGAAAAGGTTTTCACAGGAGTTCTCCCTTCAGTTTGGATTGGCTATAGGTACATAGCGAGGAGGATGCTTCAACTCGAAAGCCTTAGGAAACAGAGAAATACAGGTTCTGTTTACACTGACAATCAATCTTCATTAAATTAAAAAAAACCCCACAAAACTAAAACACCACAAACCAAAAAACCCAAGACTAAGCAAGTGGCATGCTGCTGGCAATGGGATATTCTGCTCTCCTTGTCAGTCTGTGCAGCAGTGGCAATAGCCCCCTATGACTATCACCAGCACCAGAAACTTTCATGAGAAATACTACTTGGAGGAAGTCAGCTTCCCAAACCCAAATTGGGTACCATGCTTCTATCTGTTTCGTATCTTAGCAGTGTTAACATGAAAATTATCATTTTATTTTTCCTGGAAGTTTCAGTATTTTATCTACTTTGACAGCAGGTACACATCACAGTATACAGTACCTTATAATTCACTTGCTGTTCACAATGTTTTTCAGTCCACATCCTATGGTCAAACACAAGGAATCAGATTGCCTGCACTGGTCCTTGAATTAATACTTGCTAGCTGAGCCAGGCTACCACAACTTAGCTCTCCAGTAAGCAGCTAGAGAACAGACTTCACTGGCAGTAGTAAACAATGAGCAAAGCTGTGCAAAGATGGAAAGAAAAAAAGGGAAGTTAATACATGAAGACACACATGAACTAATCCTGTATCAGCCATACTTTTTACCATGACTATTTTCTAGCTCACTTACGTTCAAATACCACCATGAACTGCACTATTCTGAAAGGCAATGGAATACAGCCGGGCTCCTCTGGGCAGGCACAAAGAGCAGCCCATGTCCTGGACTCCCAGTTCTTGGAGAAGACAAAAGCCTCACCAGTCTGCACCTATTGTTGTAGGGTAGATTCCCGTGGTAAGAGGTCAATGCATTAGCTGAATTAGACTATCTAGTCACCCTCCTCCCTTCAAAGGGGCAGCAAGACGATCAGAATTAAGGCATCTTTCTAAAAGCAGGACCTCTTTTCAGATAATAATCCAGTCTCCCATTTCAGTACTTGTTATACTACTTTTCAATAAAATGCTTTTTTCTCAAGAGTTTTGGATGAAACTCAGTAGCAATGCTTCTTATTTATATCCAGGAATCATATTTTAGGCAAGCTCGGGTTTCACGCCACAGCCACTATTCATTTGCTGCAGAGTTTTCAACAAGCCACTTAAACCATCTTGTCACAAATTGCAGGTGTTCAACTTCTGATGCGGTGGAGGACTCACAGAATCACACAAGTTTACATTAGAAGGGACCTCTGTGGATCACCCAGTCCAAAATCCCTGCTTAAGCCAGGGTCAACCAGAGCAAGTTGCTCAGGGCCATGTCCAGTTCAGTTTTGAATACCTCCAGGGACAGACACTCCACAACTTCTCTGCGCAGTCTGTTCCAGTGCTTGACCACTCTCAACATTTAAAACAAAACAACCCCAAAAAACCCCAACCACCACACACCCTCTCAACTTTAAATGAAGTTTCCTGTATTTCAGTTTGTGCCCAAATTAGTGTTCCTACATCTCCGCATCCTCAAACTAAGATAAGGATGTTCAACACATCTGAAGTTCTCACTCAAGACAACTCTTAAGATACTCAGAGACACAACTGAAAGAGTACCGGTTTCAACCAAGATAATATTTGTTTAAATGAAAGTCTAATATTTAGCTTTAGCCAGAAACCAAGACAATATTTGCTTTAATGAAAAGGCAGCAATACTAATATTTAGCTTTGCCAGTTTCAGGAAAAACCACCCACCCAGTTCTATGCAGAAAAGCAATCCTTTGGATTTTATCCTTCACCTGGCAAAGCCACGTCCTCACTCTGGTACAACAGGCTATAATGTCTCTCCACATCTGCCTTCCAGGTATACACACACCCCACAATGACAAAGATTCACACCTCACCACTTGAACACCATACCTTAACAAAAAAAAAAAAAGGCTTTCCCAAGAAGTTGTTTAACTGTTTCCTTTATTACTCTCCTCCAAGAAACAAAGTTCTCTTAGCCACAAAGTATCAAAGGGCACCTGCTGGTCTGAGTTAAAACAGAACCAATAGTCACACTCCACATCTTATTCGTTACTACTTTTTTTTTTTCTTAAAAGCTAAGCAATGAGTCATGTTCTCTTATTACTGGTAGTTTGGCCCACAGAGTCTGTCTTGCTTAGTTTCATTCTCAACAGCCAAGCTTGCTTTCTCAGTCTTCCTCCCAACACTTCTAGATACAGTCAGCCTTTCCCAAACTATGAGCTGTAACACCTGCATACAACTTGCAGTACACACGTACAGGGGTTTGGTGTGTTACAGGAACAGCAAAGGCCATAAGCAACCGATTGAACTTCTGATGCCAGAAAGATAGAGGTAGACCTCATTCTACTGACATCAACCAATTAAAGAGAACATTCTTGCATTTCTGCATTCAGGCTCACTTGTCAGTCGCATTTACTCTATCTTAGGGTTTGGTTGAAACTTCTGAGGCTGCTACCCTAAGTTTTGCCAAATGGCAGTTGAATTTGACAGACCTGCAGGCAAGGGAGCAGAAGCTGGTGCTAGTAATGCAGCTGTAAGAGCTCTCACAAGGCAGAAACACAACTGCTTTCTTCATCTACAATTTGCAATAGCCTCTGGCCACATACTGACACTCAAGTTCAAGTGCAATGCTTCATTCAAAACTGAACTTTGTAAGTGCCTGTTGAATGATCTTGGTCTACAAAGTCTTACCTTACTGTCTCTCCAAGTAAAGCAGAACAGCACCAGACACAAGATAGACATTATTCACTGCTCATAATCCAGTGACTGAGGGGGAGAAGTAGAAACATCAACATATAACCTCATAGTTAAGACTCAACCAGAGTATTTCTTGGCATTTCTCCAAGACGTCAAATATCTAAATAGTCTTACAAGCATCAGCACACAGAAAGACAATCAGGCTGATTGCAGTGCAATCAGACTTTCCAGAAAGATATTTAAATGCAACTTTAACAGACATTTAGCCACAGTGCCTAGAAAACAATGCTGTCAAGAAGTACTGCTTTAGTAGCTTCCCCAAATGAGAGATAAGACATAGCTGCATATCTAGAATTAAATTTGTTAATTATACTATTATTTGATTCAAACCTCCCATTTTTACAGGGTAATTCTTCAAGGTATCAAAGCTGGAAAAGTCCAGCACATCTATTTTGCATTGTGAAAACGCTCTTCCAATGAGAGTCACGTTCTAGTTTTGTAAAAAAAAATTTATTTTAATACACACAACTGGCATGTTTCATTTTAAATACTTTTCCTTAAATTAAAAAAAAAAGTGCTATGCATTATTCACAAGTAGTCTACCAGCAGACCAATACCTACGTGACACTTCAGAAATGTTTTATCCATCCATCCACAGCAATTGCCTCACTCTGGAAGTCATTTTAGCAAAACAGTGAAGTGTGGTTCATCCCACTGCTGTGGTGTGAGAAGGGAGATAAGGGAAATCTCAATACTGCAAAAGGAGAATACAACACCACTGCCTACATGCTTAGAGTCTCTTATCAGTAATGCAAGTGGTAGAATGATACTGATTTCGCTCTAACCCCAAGGGTAAACACAGAATTTGTAGAGGTTCATTTATCTGCTTTGATTTCATAAAGACTAAGGTCCACCCTTTGCAGCCAGAATACTGCTTGAGTCCTGACCAGAGAATTATGGAGTTTGTCTTCCTTTGTTGCTTCACCATGCATATTACAAACTCCTCCTTTTATTTGGCCAAAGGTCACAAAATCACCTTCCTATCAGTAACACATTCACCCTCACAGAGACCCGTCCTTTCAACATCTTGTATCTGGAAGAGAAGCAAGACACATGAACTGGCTTTGTTAACTGGTGCAGTAAGATGGCACATGGCACCAGCCTCCTGTCACTCACTATACAGAAGAATTTGTGCAGACAGCCCATCCTCATCTGGCATGCTGTAAAGCCTTATGAATCCCATTAGAAACCCATAAATCAGAAGTTACAGCTGTGCCATGTCTCCATGGTATATTTCAGTGGAAAGCTGCATTGTCAGTCAATTGCGCCATTGTCAAAAATATAGCCCTACCTGAGCTCAACTCTTTCTCCATCATAGCAGAAACAAAATCCCATCTTTTGTCAGTGGAAAAGATGGACAATCGAGATGTTCACAGCTACACAGAAGTTCTGAAAAATAAAATGAATTGTCCAAATTTAACACTATGATTAAGCACACTTGCTGTGGCATCATCTCAACTCAGGAAGGGCTGCTACAGTTCACGCAGCACCTTGTTTGGCACAAGGGTACTCTAAAGACAGAAGCACAACTGTACACGTGCCTAAAACTGTCACAGCCCAGTTAACTCCATACTTCTCCCACCTACCCTTGTTCCAGGAACCAGGTACCACCGTGCCTTAGTTTAGCAAATACTCCCAGAGCGCTCTGGCCACACACAAACAAAAGCAGGTTCATTATACAATGCAACTGTGACAACTTGCTTTTAACGGAAATTTGCTCTAGCAGAAGGAGCCCAGTTTAAATAAGGGGAGTTTACCATCCTATTCTGTTCTAAGCCTTCCTCAGTCTGAAGGGATCACCCACCTTGAAGGAAGACGCGTTCCAAGGAGGAACACGAAACAGAGCGACCCTCTTTGGCCCAGTAATTAAAGTAACTACCTGGGAAGGACAAAGGCTGAGCTCTAGCTTCCACTTCAGCATATTTGTATGTTTTACACATGGTAATTAAGTTTAAAAAACAGATGGCACTAGGACTTTCTCCCAGGAAGCAAGACATACAAGTCTGCTTATTCTGAGATAAGAAACAGAACTTGGGTCTCCCATTTCTGGGTGAGGCCTCTTCAAATAGAATGAAAGCTATTACGTAAAAACAAAGAAAGGGAGTGAAAGAGGGGTGAGGAACAAGTACTACGGTGACTTTCTTTAAAGTTCATCTAAGAAAAGAGGGATGAGGATATCTAGCGGCAGATCTCAAAATGATGGAGGACTACAGGACCACAACAGAGGCCAACCTCAACATAAAAATTCCATTCTAAGCCCAAAGTTGGTACAGTCTCATCACTAAGGCATCCAGCCTCACTGCCTAACTATCACAGGCCTTTACTAGCTCTAGTTCTCCACATGTTCCAGCAATATGCCTGACAAAGGTTAAATTAAGACGAAGAGCTGCTTTGAAAAACAGAGAAAAATAACACAGAGAATGCAGTGCTGAAAGAATTGTAGCATTGTAGCTACAGGCCTCTAACTTACTACCTCTGGTGAAGAGAAACATACTTTTGTCAACAAACTGGAAGACTGTTCACACAGCACCAAAGTAGTCCTTGGGAAAGCTCTGACTGTGCTCTTGCTAAAAATAAACATCAAGCAAAAATGTTAGTATACACAGGTTATTAGTTTCTCCTCTTCTCAAACGTAGTTACATCTCCTTGTCAGACAGGCACTTGGAGGGGTTTCCTCAGCCCACTATTGGCAGACAGCTGCTAACGCGCTGGCACAGTGCCCACTAAGAAGTGTTGTAAGAACACACAAGAACAGACATAATGAGGTAAACATGAACAGCAGGTGAACATTCAAAGCATAGTGAAGGTTCTCTTGGATAACAGATGAAAGCTACTATGACACTATATTGTCTCTGGATTTACTCCCCCACAAAAGGTCAGGTGGCTCTTCTACTATAAAAAAAAGCATTGACTTACATTGTCTCAGAGGGAAAGAGCAACATGTTTATTTTGACATGTACTTTTCCACAATGCTCGTGGCCTTCTAAACAATCCACACCAACACCTCACAAGTGGATCTGCAAGCATACCAGGACAAGCCACAGTTGAAGGGGAAGTAGCTCTTCCCTGGATGAAGTTGTCACTGATTAAATGCAAGTCATAAAGGAAAAAACTGGGATTCTAAGATGAACATTAACGCTTACTATAAAATGTACCTAGGTTAATAGGTTATACCAATCACAGAAGATACACCCTCCAAGCAGAAGTCATTCAACATGTTCCAAGAGACAAACAATGCGCAAGCAGAGTGGTTTTTTTCCAGGCAGTGGGCAACATCTACATTGCAAAGTAGTGTGTTCCTCAAATAATGGCTAAGTGTGTCCATGACAGCTTTTGTTCAGCACCCACTTGCCAGTGAAGTCACAACAATGCAGACCTCTGCACAGGCAAACAATCCAACCAAATATCCAAGCTGCCTGTTAGGACTGTAGCAGCAAAAGCTATAAAATGCACACGTCAATGCTCCTGCAGGTCTCACCAGGTTAAAACTCACCACCAGCACATCCTTTTTCACAGTGCAGAAGTTGGTCCAAGGGAAAACGACTTTTCTTTCCATGCCACCTTTCTCCTGCACCTTCAGCTCACAGCACCAGGACTCTGAGAGCATCATTATCCCTATGAGTAATACTGCCAAAAAAATTGGAGACTGCAATGAACGCACATGAATACAAAAACAGGGGCCTGGGGAGATGCTTTTGTCAACCATTCAGGCCTGGGTATAAAGCAGGCACTGACTGTAAACGCATGTGGCTGCCCAGTACACCAAAGAGACAGGTGACCAACAGCCCTTCTGCGTGACAAGCCTGCTCAAACCAAACCTGATGGCAGGCTGCCTCACACCTGCACGGGTACCCCTGCATCGCCACCTTCATCGCTTCGGACTAGCGGGATGAAGAGTCCCAAACACTGGCTCCTGGTAGTATCTCTTTACAGACGTGGCTCCTTTCCCACTGACGCCCTCTTCACACCTCACCTCAGTATGGGTTTAGCTGATTTCTTAGGAATTCCTGGTGAGAGTTACTATGAGACAGTCCAAAGCCAAGATAAACAAAGTGATGCGCACACAGCCCCCCCTCAGACAGACCCAGTGAAAGCCACCTCTAACCCGCGGGCAAAGGAGCCCCAGCCACCCGTGGGTGAGGCCAGCGAAGCCCCACACCTTGGGACGGCCTGTCCGTCTGCCTCCGAGCCCGCCGGGGCTGCCAGAGGGAGCAGCCCCACAGCTGGCGGCGCGAAACCGTGAGAGGAGGCGGGCACCGGGCGCAGCCGCCCCGTTGCGGAGTGCTTTAGGGGCCGGGAACGCACCGGCGGCGATGTGCCCCGAAGCAGGGGGGAGGGAGGAAGGACCGCCGCCGCCTGCGGACGCGCCCGGCTGCCCCACGCCAAGCCCTCCGCTCCTACGCGGGGCCTCCACTCACGGCTGCCCGCGGGGGCCTCTCCCCGCCCTCCACCACCGGGAGCCCCGCAAAACCCACCCGCCCAGACAGGGAAAGCCTGGTACCGAGGAGAGCCCCCCCCACCCTTACCTGCCCGGTGATGCCGGTGATGAGAGCCACCTTCCTGCCGTTCATCTCCTCGCCGTCGCCTCCCGCTGCAACCCCGGCACACGCCTC
>VYZM01017385.1:131812-190957 GCA_013398915.1 Dromas ardeola | reverse complement strand
CACCGCGCATGCGCGCAGCCGCCGGGCGGCCCCTCTTCGGCCGCCCCCTCCCTTCTCCTCGCCCCGCCCCCTCCCGGCCCCGCAGCCAATCAGAAACCCCGCGCTTCCTTAAAGGAACGGGAGCCTCGGCGCGCCGGGGACGAAAGCGGGCGCGGTGATTGGTTGAGAGAGCGGAGGGGGGGCGTGGCCTTGTGCGGCGCCGCTGCCGACTTCCTGACCGCGTGTCGCGGGAGGTGGATGCGGCGGCGCCGCCGCCACGTGAGAAGAGCGGCACGGAGCGAACAGCGCCCCCTGCGGCGCGGAGGAGCGGGGTGGTGGCACCGAGTGGCGCGAATTAACGCCCCGGCCGGTGACCGTGGGTCGTGTCCCCGCAGCCCCTGGGCCCGTCGCCGCCCTGCTGCCCGGTCCCTGGGACCCACCGGCTGTGTTAAACATCAGAGAGCGAGCCCGGGAGTGCCCGGTTGAAAGGACCTCCCTGTGAGGCACCAGGTCCTCCAGCCATCGGGGAGAGGAAGAAGCTGGTCCTCCTTGGCCTTCCCCACGTGTGGAAATATGTCTTTTATAAACGGCCCAAAGGCGTCTGGAAAAGGGATTTATAATAAATATTCCTTCTCCTGGTGAAACGCGGAATCAGTGCCCTCTTGTACTGGGTCGGCAGCGTGTCGCTGTATCGACAAGAAAAAAAGGGGCCGGCCTATATTTTACGGTTCGTTCTGTTGAGGGACGTTAATTGTTTAGTGTAAATAAGTAAGTTCTAAGTGGAATAAATTACTCAGGATTGTAATGTGGTGTGATTTGTGCTGCTTGCTTAGCTCCACTTAGCAGGAGTCGCTAGAGTTGCTGGAACCTTTAGGCGGTGAGAAAGCTGTGATTCTCAGTACTTCTAGCAGATGGTACAGTTTTGTTTTATCTTTCAGCCTGGGGAAGCCCTGGGTATCATGCCGATGTTTCGGTAGTGTTTCTCTCACGTCCAGGACTTTTGGGTTCCCCTCATTCTGCCAAAAAGGACAGGTGCGCAAGGAACAGAAACCGGAAGATAACAGAGGTTCCAACCCCTGATGTAAACTGTGAATCAGCAAGATAAGAGCCTGCCTGCCTGGACACAGGAAAAAAAAAAAAGAATCCAATTAGATGTTAGAAGACCCCAGACCAAAAATCACCATCGAACTAAAAGACGTGTGGAGGGTGCGTGAAGGGCGGGTGTATGGATCACGAGGGTGTAATTGCCCAGGGGTTTCTTAGTTCAGGGTCCCCTCTCTTTGGAAGCACCCAGCCCGGGCTGTTCTTGCTGCTGTACCTTCCAATTAAATTAATTATTTTATGAAGTCTGACACCTGAGACTCTGCTGTGGGAGACCTAGGGATGAGCCTGAAGAAGGAGGAAGCACACCCAGGAGTAAGCGTGTGTGTGCGTGCGACACCATGAATGGTGTGTGAACGCTCAGGCAGCAGCTTCTCCTTTAACAATTCCTGTTGCATCAGAGTTTCCTCATTATATGTGTGGATGGTGGGGCCTCTGCATATGCAGACAATCGTATTATTATCATTTTGCTATTGTTATGGCTTATTACAGTGTCTGGTCAGAAATTACTGTGTCTTTGAAAGCCCATGATATATTTAATAAAACAAACAAAAAAACGTGGGAGTCTGAGAGCGTACTGCCTTTCGAGTGGGACTGCACTCTCAAATCCTGAATGCTTTTTTGCACGCTGCTGCCCATGCTCTCAGGTTAAATCCCCTTCTTGCAGTAATCTGTGATGGAACAGAGAAACTGTATTACGTCACGGTTACTCAGTTGCAAGATGTCATCCCCATCCTACCATTTCTGCATCTTGGTCCTGAAGCCTTTCCCTTGCAGTTTTATGAAGTTGGCAACATTGGCTACTACTTCTGGAGAGTAATTTCATTCCACTAGCGATTGCTTTATGGGTGTACAATCTCAGATTCGAAAGAGGAGGGACACCACAAATAACATGAATGCCACCCTCTCAGTTTTAAAATGAGACTGGAGACGTGAAAAGACATAAAATTCTGAGAGTTTCAGGACCCCGTACACCAGAAATAAGGCACAAAACTTACTTTTATTTAAAAATGTAGGATTTGAGATTAGAGGGTTTCAGGAGCAAATTTTCTTTACTTATTTATATAGATCATTCCCTCTCCTGCTAGATCAGAGCTGCATAAAGCAATGCACAAGCTACAACATAAAAAATTGTCCTTTATGTGGCCAGGTAAGCTTGTCATTTCTCGCTTTCAGTGGCAGTCCATTAAAGGTACTCCAGAGTCAAGCTTGCCTCCTTTCTGTGTTCTGTTCAAGAAAGCAGTGAGCAGGGCTGACAATGCAAGTCCTGAAGCTGGGCTACAAGAAGAGCCCCCATCACTGGGGTCTCCACGTGCAGTTAGGAGGCTTTTTCTGGTCACTTTCTCCAGAAAGAATTTCTTCTACCCTGGTTGTCCAATATCCCACAAGAACTGTTTTTCCGATGTAGCATTTTCCTTGATTGTTTTTCCCAAAAGCACTCCACCTGAGGGGGGGAAGCCGGTTCACACCTTTCACAGCTTGCCTGATTAATCAAGTACCTCAGTTGAAAGCCCATCTTGTCCTATGATTGTACTCTCAGGTGGCAGACACCTTGGGCTCTTCCCCTGTTCAGGGCAATAGCTTTCCTCCCAACTCAACATGTGCACTCCCGAGTGAATCGGAACAAAAGGCTCTGCAGCCTGTGTCGCTTTTGCAAGGGGAACGTCTCAGCCAGATTGTGCAGAGAACACTTTAGCAGGGTTCATACTTGTATTTTTGGTCAATCCTAATACTAGAAACAGGCGGATGAAGCCAGACAGGATGTAGCCCAGTTCAGGTTCCAGCTCACTGAAGAAAAAAAAAAAAAGAAAAAAAAAGCCTTTAACTTGTTTAAATTTCTGTTCCATTTATAAGTCTGGCAGTGGTAGTTGCAGACACCGTTAGCCAGCTACCATAATCCTGCTAGGTCTGCCCCTGGCATGCACTGGGGCACATTCCAGGTTTAATGCACAAAGACCGTTCTGTCACCAAAGTCGTCCAAGGTACATTTTACAGAAGAGCCTGAAGGCTCAATTGTGGCACAGGTACTAGATTTTACCTAAGTTGCGCTGGTGTCGACAGCAATTTCTGACAGACTGCAGCTGAAAACTGGACCAGCAGCCCCCAGGGACCCTGGGATTAATATTCACTCTGAGCACTGATGTCTTCTTGCCGCCTCCAGCACCTGTACCATTGCATTTGCTACCTAACTTAAAAGCTATGTCTGCCCACATCATAATGGCTTTTTCACACGTCTGTGTGGACCTGGCTCTGGCCTCTGAAACTGGCAAGATCCTCGTGTGAAGAGGAGACAGCAGATTGACACACACCTGTACCCCCAGCCAGCCCCCTTGTAAGAGGAGACACTTGTGCGGGCATGGGTGTCCAGTGAAAGTTTTATGCCCAGAGAGTAAACAGATGGACAAGCTTTGAGGAGACAAAAAGAATAGTATGTGTGGTGTTAACTCGAAACCTGCCACCCCAGGAACTGGGGAGAAAGAGATAGGTCAGGTGTGAAGAAATTTGCTCGGTGGTGGTGGATAAAAACACGTGTCACAGGGAAAGAAGGATGGAGAGCACAGCTGACTGAAGTTAAACTAAGTAATAATGGAAAATGAGCAAGGAGGAAGCAGAGAGGGAAAATTAAAGAAAAAATAGGTGTTGCTGAGAGTAAGGAAGAAAGGAATAATAGGAGGAAAGACTGAAGTGTATTAGATTACAAAAAAAACCCCACGTTAAATGTTAAGGGAAAGGGAAAAGGAGGGGAAAATCGACGCGCTGGAATTTTGTTACACTTGAATACCACATACGTTGCAATCCTGGTGGTCTCAATGTTTGAATGGAGATGTAGCCTCATTGCCAATTGGGATTTGGAAAGGTAGCTATGTGAGGTTTAAAAATCTCATGTGAATCAATTGTAAGTTCTTGCAGGAAAGATGGAGCCTTACTTTAACTTCAGAAGTAGAAATTACTGATTTAAAACACTGGTGTTATTCATTGTGGGACATAGGTATCCCTAGTATTATTTCATTAATAGTGTCACCCATACTAGGACTAGGACTAGTATGGACTAGGACTGCAGTAGAGGTTGATGTGATACCCCTGTATCCTGTTCTGTACAGGGGTTAGAAGTTGTCATTGGACCAAGTGTTCCCCTCTTTCTTTGCATCACTCAGCGCAACAAAGGGGAAAACTGGTTATTTGTCTCTTTCTGAGGCTCTTTTGAACAATGCACATCCAATAGTTCAAGCAATTTCTGCATCATGCTGCCGTGAACTCCGTCAAACCAGTGTCCAGTGATCAAAGAAGAACCCTGGCCAAAATACATTGCACTTTGCTTACCTCCAGCTATCAAATACTTCGGATCCTGTCCCCACCTGTGAAGTCCATGGTGGCATCCAGGGATTATTCAAAACCCCACCAGGGCTGGTTTGGAGGCTGCAGAAAGGGAGCCAGTGGAAGCCGGATAGTGCATCTGAGCGGACTTTCCTCCCTGAGGAGCTTTTAGTTTATACAGGCAGAGAAGTGAGGGGACTGTGGTAGGCCCAGAAGAAGGTACTATAGAAAGAGTTTCTTTTTCTTTTTCTACTTTGCTGTTTTAAAGTAGAGTCAGAAAATTATTGTATTCATTAACTTCACAGAGCTAGAGAGCTGTGGAAAAGGATGTGGAAGAGGAGGAAAGGGGGAGTCCAGGGGAGATCCATCACGATGTGAAAGAAGGTGCAGATATTGAAGTGAGAGTAAGGGGTCGCAGAGGGAAGAACGTCATATCTCATGAGGAAACAGAGAGAAGTGAAGAGTGGACAGAGACAAGAGGATGGATGGCAAGGAAGTCTCATAATTGTTTTTCTAACTGTTGGCTTAAATATTTGAGGGCATGTGGAGTGACCCACAGCCACAATGCCTTGACATGGCGATGGGCGGGTGGGGCAGAAACAGGAGGATTCAGGGGATGGTTCTGGACAGTGAGCCTCAAGGCCAGGGCCTGGAGTTAAGCAGCGCTTTCGCATCCCTTGCCTCTCGGGTGGTTCTTGTGCATCTGACAAATTTTGCATTTCAGACCTCTCCCCGCGGGCTGTTGTATTTCTTTCTAATAGGACCTCCTCGGTGGCAATCGCAGTCATGAGAAGTCGAGACATCAGTGCTGCAGCTCAGCATTACAAAGTGGAGGGGAAAGATTCCTGGCAGGACTGTCTCCCAGCTGGAGCTCTTTGTGTTCGACAGTCGTGGCCTGTGCCCAGCCCACAAAGTATTTTCAGCCTCCTTTTCCCCTTCTCAAACGCTTGCCTGCTTACTTTTGAAGGGGTGGGTAAGATTGGACAGATTTGCTGGCTTCTTGGCAAAGATGCATCCTTTGAAAGGCTGAGACCCAGTTCCTGTTGGTGCTGTCATGATGTGATTTCTGCAGCACTCGGCGCAGCATGGTGTTTCAAAGGCAAAGGCAGTGCCAGCGCCAAATTCTTCTCTTGCATGTATCTCCAACAACAGAGGGAAATGATGCTACCCTGCAGTAAAAATAATGGTAGAGCAGGATCCAGGCTGAGCTTTGTACCACCATTTGTTTCCATCCTAAAGGTTTGCGCCTGGAAGTTTTACTCAAGCCTGGAACAGCATCATGACCGGGCACACGAATCTCAATCCCTCCTGCGCTTGGTGCAGAAACAGCACAGGCATGAAGAAGTGGGGATGTTGGCTGAGCTCTGTGCGGGCTTTGTACTTCTGGACCACTGAAAAGGCCACCCTCCAGCCCAGGGGAAGGGAAGGAGCCTGCCCGTGTTCACTGCTTCACGAGGGAAGGCTGAGGCAGGCCTCTGCCTCTCAGCCTTGATTTCATTGTCTGTGTGGTCAGGAGGAACCTTGCAGCAGTGGTGGGCTACGTTTGGTAGCCTCGGGCACAGGGGCAGAGCCGTGGGGAGCTGGAGACTGGCCCTTCTGCAGCCTCGCTGGGGCAGGGGCTGATGGCTTATGGCTGGCCATGGTCCTGGGCCATGAGCCAGGTGGGGGGAGCCCACGGCAAGCAGGGACGGCCAGGCCTGTGGGTGCCGTCGGGGCTTGGGCAGAGCAGCCAGGGATCCAAGCCAAGCCCTGACTCAAGAAGAAATATTGTTTTGTTGAAAAAGAGCGTGGCAGTGACAGTCTAGTACCTCGCTGCTTGTGGTCTGCAAGCAAGCCAGCCCTCGGTGCAACGTGCTCCTCAAGCGCACGGAAATAATTAAGAATTGTTCCTTTGTATCTCATCCAGCACTGGAGGTACCTAATTATGGGCATTGTTTCTGTAAGAAACACCAAATAAATGTCCCTTTTCATTCCCAGAAGGGGGTAAATGAGCCATGAGTACAAAAAGCATCAGTCCAGCGATGTGTTCACGTATGCAATTGTCCCTTACAGCTTTGTAAGCTGGTACTAACTGGACTGGAGCCAATGGAGTTAAAATACCTGAGAGAAGAAACAGGTTCCTAACTGGAAGGAGAAGGAGAATTCTCTGTGCTCGACTGATTAGAAACATTTTTACCTGACATTATTATTTCAGTATGTACAAGGAGTCACAAGACTTTTAAGGGAAATGTTGGCAGCTCTTTGAGAAGAAGTCTAGTGGTCAACGTTTAGAAAGCTATATAATCATAATTTTGCTGGAGCTGACAAGCATCTTTGCATATTTTAGAGAAGGTCCCAAAGAGGGTAACTGAATCCCAAACATCCCACTCCCTGTGAGCATCTTCACATCCAGTGCTTCCAGCAGGATAGCAGTGATACAGAAACATACCTTACAGAACAAATGCTGTAAAAAATTAATTAATAGCTTTGAAAATCAACAACAAGAAATCACTGGGCCTCACTGGAATGAGAAACCTCAATATAAAAATGTGGCTGGTTAAAATATTATTTGTTGGACCTGGTTTCCTTTTCCCTGAAGAGGTTATCAGAGAATGTACTAAAAGTTATGTGATAAGCCTTGAAAGTCTATCGAAAGAAAGAGAAAAGACTAACTATTGGAAGGCCAAGTTTTTCACAGATGCCACTACTCGTGTTACACATGCACAGTCACACTGTGTATCTCCACCTGTGGCCCTGACACGTATGCCAAGATTCATCTTTTTATTACTGACATTTTCTTAATGGGGAGTAAGTTTGAAGAAACCAGAGCTTGTACCCCTGTTGAAACTATTTAGTCCACTCACTAGCACAAATGAGGACATCAAAGACTGATTCTCTGGAAAGCCATAAGAATACAGTATAGGGGTTCTCTTCTTTCTTCTGGCCTTACACAAATATAGTCTAATATGCACCCAAATCCTTACGTAAATCTTGTCCAAAAGACTTCTAATCAGAAAAGAAAACAACCCTGTATTTCTCACACTATGAAAAAGACCACCTTGGGAAAAGAACAATGCAGTCACAGAGTGGTATGGTGTCTGTTAAGAGAGTTCACATGAAGCAAGCATTAGCTATTCAAAGAATTAACTGAAACGAGGCAGTAAGTGAGCGTCTGTTCCTTGTCACTGAACTCAGGGCTATAGCAGAGAGCAGAGAAAGAAGTAAGTTACAAAAATTTTTAGCAGGGAAATCAAAAAATCACTTCACAGTCCCCTAGTCTGGATTATTCTCTTAGAAGGTGCATCAAAATATCAGTGGTTGCTTTTCCAAGTGGTCTCTCCAGTCACAGAATGAATCAGTAGCAGAACATAGGAGAGATCCAAGATATGGACCAGAGGGGACTCTTAATATTGCTGGAACTATGTTTTTTGTCACAACACATGTATTTGGCTAGATATATACTATTCACACTCTTTATGTATTCCTTTGCATTTTATTTGTGGCTAAGCGGTAAGGTAGGAATTAATGCTGTTATTTTTAACGTGCATATTTCAAGCGGGTAAAAGCTGTCTTGCAGTCTTACGTGCCTGGGATAAATCGTTCTGTGATTAGTTGTGACCGAACCCAGAAGAATGGTGCATAAAATTACTTCCTTATTATCCCTATTACAATGCATTAACTGTTTGCTGGGTGCTGACAGAGTCAGACCCCTGCGGCCCCTCTTTCGGTTTGTCAGAGAGCGCTGGCTTCAAACCAACAGACTGAGGAACGTAGTGGAGCTGGTCAAAGAGGAACTTGGGTGCCAGTGACAGGGAAACGGCAGAATTCACATTTCCTTGGGACTGGAAAGAGGCAACACTACAGTAAAAGCAAACGGGACTGGACAAGGACAGATTTCAGTTATCCAAAGGGTTGTTCGGTAACATTTCCTGGAAGTCTGATCCTAGGAAATAATACAATTTAAAAAGAAATTATGTAACGTGAAAGAAATGGTATTAAAGGTGCAACTGCAAACTTTCCAGGTGCAGAAGACAGTCAGGAAGCAGAGCAAGCGATCAACTTGGTTAGGGCACTTTGATCCCAAACATAGGAGGAAATTATACAGGAAGTAGAAACTATATCAGAGTACTAAAGATGGATTTTCAACAGCACACAGGAACAACATCAGAAAGGCCAATGAGATGTTAGTCCTAGTGACCATTGCTTGTGAAATCATTCTATCGGTACATTAATAACAGGAAAAACAGGGTTAGTGAACTAGTCAATGGATGAGTAAGTCTATTAACAGATGACATTGCAAGACAACTTATTAAATGCTTTTTGCTAAAAAGGGGCTGACAATTAAGATCAATAGCAAAGGAATGGGTCTATACGAGGTGACATTTTCTTTAACAGTCTAGAAGATGGAATAGAGAGATTTCTGTGAAGCTGCGGGGGAATACAAATAAGTTAAATTGGAAATCAAAATTATCTCCAAAGATGGTCTTGATAAAATAAAGAAATGGTCTGTGGGAAAAATCAGATTAATTCAACAGGGACAAATGCAAAATAATGCATTTGTGGGGGACTCATCAGTTTCAAAAATGCAGGATAAGGAATGCTGATGTAGAAAGAAGTATAAAGCTCATAACGGAATCAGCCATAGCCTATTGCTGCTGAAATGGACAAACACAATATAGATACAGGTGTAATGTCTGTAAATATATGAAGTAATTCTGATGTGTTGTTTAGTGTTAGGGTCCCAACTCAGGCACTGTGTTTGGTGCTGTATCTTGAGAGGCTGGAGGAGAGCCATGAAAATTGTCAGAATTCTAGAAAACGTGTCATGGAAGCAGAGATAGGGAAAAGATGGGGTCTTTTAGCATAAGAGAGGATGATACTGTCCAGAAAGGAAGGACCAAGACAGTTTTCAAACACATAAAAGGCTTCTACAAAGAGTTAGGGAGAAATCTATTTTCTGTGCTCCTTATGGATAGGGCAAGATACAGTAGATTTAAACACGGGAAAAATAGTTTTAATGTTAAGGATCTACAGCACTGGAACAGATTTGCATAGGCAGGTTGTGGCAGCTCCATAATTCAGTTCTCTGATAACAGACTAGATGAATGTTCATCAGGAATGACCTGCTACAGCTGACCGTGCCCTGGATGAGTGGCATTCTACTTGATGCTTCAAGGTTGACTCCAGCCTTACAGTATTTTGATAGAGTGGGACCTTGACCTCCCCAGAGTCAATACCAAAGAGTCCCACTGACTTCCCACAACTCTTCAAGTGCCGGGCAAGCTCTCATAAATGGCATTACCTAATCCTACTGCGGACAAAGTTTTATTCTGCCCTTCGAGGACTCTTTTTATTTTGAGAGGACAGGGTTACGAATAGGTAGCAGAACTGCAATCAGAGAGTAGAAGACTGAGTCACGTAGATTGCTCTTGCCTCACCCATTTCACCACTTCTCTATTGCTTGACACCACACTGTTTTTTCAGCAATAAAGTTGATGACTGAACAAACATTTGTGACAACCCCAGTTTCAGGGAGCAGCAGGGGTGAGGCTGGGAGCTGAGGAGGACAGCCAGGCTGGCTGGGCAGCAGCCTCACTGAGAAAGGGTGCAGTACTACAGAACCCAAAAATGAAGAGCAGAGCAGGTCCTCTGATGGTAACCAGGGTTAGCCAAGTCTAGTTCACCAGCCAAGTCTGTGTAGTGAGGCAGATCCAAGGTCAAGCCAGGATGTCGAGTCTGCAAGTCAGAGCCAGTATCCAGATCAGCGAGGCACGTGGCCAGGCACAGGGATCAAGGGTGAGTGCCTTAGCTTCAACAGAGCTCCTAAGCGAAGGGGACCAGGCCCCCACTTCTCACAGCTTTTCCTCACCCATCTCTTTCCCCAGCAGTGATCCAAAATCCTGCAACGGAACCAGATCGGAGCTGGCCGCGAGCACCAGCTGCCAAACCACTGGGAAGGGCAGTGCCTTTACAATCCGGATACAAGCATCTGTTGCTTGTTTGCCACAGTACCAAAAGAGCAAATTCCCCAGCACTCCCCAAGAATGACAGACACATATTGCATTTTAAAGGACAGCCATGGGCTGATGTAAGAAAGGCCACTGATAAGCCACAGCCTCAGGAAAAAAAATCCCAAATACATATTTTCAACCTCAGTGACTGGTTTTAACCAACTCGTACTCTCAAGGCGATTGACATAAGAAATGAGGGTATGTTCTGGTTTTTTTGTTTGTTTTAAAGGGCAGATTAGCAGTGACATTTCTGATGATACCCTCATTTCTGGCTTCTGTAGGCTGCAGAGACCAGATCTGCTAACAACTCTCTTTCCGACACGTTTTCTGTATTGTAGGCTCCAGTGCTACACCCGTAACCTCCTTGAGTGTAACTGAGGTTGTTGCCACTTGTCATTGCTGCAGGCCCCTGCCCCCATTAGGCTCTCCAGCAGCAAAGGACCACCAGAGAATCTGGCCCAAAATGTTCAGTATTTTTATTTGTGTTTTACTGTCTCTACATGACTATTGAAACAAAAATTTTTTCTTGGTTAACTGTGAGGAAAGATTTGTTTGGCAGCACTTGAGCCATCATGCTGAAGTGTTTGACTATAACCTTGGTGACACAATTGGCCCGTGTGTGCGAGGAAGTGACAGCATCAGCTAAGTCTGTCCCACCACTGACCCTACCAACAAGTCTGACAATTTTGGAGACTATAATTACTTGATCATCTTTGTCAGATGCTTTCACTGACTCATGGGTTATAGACTATGAGGTAGTGTCTCTGCTTTCTGGATCAAATTAGCCATTTGATGGGGTGGCTGAGCCAGATGGTTAGCAGAAGCATCTGCTTAATTCTGGTGGTTAATCTCTGAATCCCACCCTGCTTATCGTCCGGCCTGTTTTCCTTTCCTTCAAGGATGGTTCTGAAGAGCTGTCTCTTCTAGCCAAGCAAACAGCAGTTGTACAGAAATCCCTATGGCTTGGGTAAAAGGACGTGCTTTTGTAATCATGATCCGCCTTTCACACCAGGACATTAAACTCACTGAGTCAAATAGGGAAGGATATTTCATGAGACTTACAGAAAGTTCCTGTCACCACTTCATGATGAGCACTGTTTGGGAAGAACAAGAACTGAGGGACAGAAAGAAGGAAAAGGAAGCAGATATACTCATTGACCAAGGTGGGTTTTCTGTGTCACACATGCAGGGACCTCACCCAAAAAGATAGATATGCTTTATTCTCCTGATGGCAACTGAAACAACATTCATTTAAATGCAAACCTGTATCAGGTCAGGTACTGGCTTTCTGCAGAATAGGGCAGGGGCTCCCAGGACAGAGTCTCTGTCGTGGCCTCAAGCTACTTGGGATAAAGTTTGCTTTTTTCCATTCCCAACATCACCTCTGCTTTGAATACCTGGGGATGTTTCTGGTTGCCTGCTGGCAAGACGGCACTGGAAAGAAATTTGTTAAATTAGCACTTCTTGCCGCCAGAAAACTTTTTTGACTGCAAGGTGGAAATGTGAGAAACCTCCCACTCTGCACACGGGGCTAGCACATTCGGCTGCTACGCTCCACTGGAAAAAATCTGCTGTAATTTTAAACAGAAACCACAGAGGTCTGACAAAGCCCATAGGATACTCGTGGAACTTTAAACCAAATTATTATTATATTTCTAAGCTGTTAGACATTTACTGTTAGCCTGCACTATTCTTCTAGTAAAGGCCTCATCCTGATATCCAACCAAACTTCCCATTGACTAGGATGAGATGGCGATCAATGCACTGCGTAAAGGACAGGATCTCCACAGGAAAAGGTATTTAGATTTTTAGGGGGGTGTCCATTTTCCAAGCAGGATTTTACACCAACATTTTTAACATGTTTTTCTTTTGGCAAACTTCTGGCAGGTGCAAACTCCACCCAGGGAAACAGACACCCCATTTAAAAATCAGGAATTAAATTATTAGCTATAAACAATGAGGTTATGTGTATCATCTTTTTCATTATAAGAAAGCAAGGTATCTTCCTTTAGATTCATTCTCCAAGTGTCTCAGTCCTCAGCAGAGCTGGCACAGTCAGGCTTTCTCTTTGGGTTCTGGTGGCCGTACATGCTTAGGGAGGGATTTCAGGCCTGGACTCCATATCACACCTGGTGTAGGAAACACAGCGGTCCAGATTTATCACTTCCTGAGCTCCGTGAGCTTTGAATCAGATTTTCTCTCAGGTTCATCAGAGAAGTGATCAACGAAAACTACAGTAACCAAAACACTGCCTGGCAGGCTGAATAAAAAGGAGTAAATAACATAGTCACCTCATTTCATCAACCCAAACTTCAGTGTAGTCATTTAAATAGCGAGCCTGTGAACCATGAGGTTGGAAGCAAACTACTCCAGTCAATGGAAAGATATTCATTAAGCTAAATGGCTTCGTATCAAGCTTTAACTGGATAGAGCTCTAAAATATGTCCTCCAGAAGTTCTCCAGGCTATTTTAGTCTATCCAAGCTGTAGGGAAGGAAAGTAGAAAACAATAGCTGGCCAGACCAGCAGAAGATACGTAAATATGGGCAATTGAAGTACATCACAAGGTAAAATCTCGTCAGTATATAGCTGAAGTATGATCAGTATGCTTAACTGTAGCTTGAAGACTGCTCTCCAGTGGCTGTTCAGCTGTACTGATTCACAACTCTATGCAGGCAAGTTCTGCAAGGTTCATAGTGTTTTCTAAAATAATGTAAAACGAATCCCAGGTGGGGTATTGGTAAACCAGCAAATTTTAGCTGGAGTTCTAAAAAGATTTAAAGTATGAAGCATAAGGCATTCCATTTCTGTTAAAAGGAGGGTCTTTATTTTTTTATCTTTTTTAAGACCAACCAATTGGCCTGATGAAAAGATGTTGTTTGTACTTTTGAATCTGGATATCAGCACATATAATTTATTTTTAGTTAATTTGTTAGATAACATAATTAATTTATTGTGTTAATAAAACACAAAGCATTCAAATCAACTTACACAATGTGTAAGTGTGAGTGATTCACTCTTTCAGTCTGTTGGTTTTGAATCTTGTTTTAACACCAGCCACGTATTTTTTTTTTTTTTCAGCTAGAATAGCAGTGGTTTATATTGCTGTGTTAATTATGTGAGCCTTTAAACTGCGGTTTGGAAAACATTACACATCTGAGGTATTTGTGCAAATTAGGGGATTAATAACAAGACCTGCTTTCTTTTTCTTTTTTTTAAATGGAAACCTTGAAGGCAGTTGTGCGTGCGTGAGACAGAGCTGAACCAGGACTGGTGTGTGCTTGTGTGCCTTCCTCTCCCTCCTCTTTCCCTTACCCTTCTCCCCAGCAAGATACGGATCATGTTGTGCCTCTTGTCTGCTGGGTGACAGGCTGCATTCTCGCTCGCTTGCAGGATCATATCTGCCAAGCTACAACCTAGTTCTCAGATGCTAAAAAGGAACGTATATGTACCAACATGTGCATTCAATCACGTAAACAAAAATAATAGCTTTCTGCCTCTTTATCATTCAAATAAAGATTGCTTGCCTTACTGGAAACCAAAACACAAACTGTGCTTTAGTCAAATAAAAGTTATTGAGCTCAACAGGGCAACTGAGTAAAATTTAATGGCCTGTGACTTACAGGTTACACCATATGATCTAGTCCCTTTTGGCCTCCAATTCTACAAACCTAAATGGAATTTAAGCCCTGCTTATTTTTTTTTAATTAGAACATTGGTGAGACTGGAGGGGCCTATCTAGCTTCAGCCGCGCGTAGGTGTGGATGGATGGATGGCTGTATTTTCGTTGGGTAAAAGAATGCCCTTCTGCATTGTATTTGGCTTCATTTTTGAGGTGGCTGGATATCCAGTCCAAATAAAAATTGGCCCAGAATTAGTTTCCACTTCCTATCCTTCCTTTTGCTGAAACAAATAAAAACTGGGATTCAGCTTGCAGAACTCCTGGCTTTGTGGGCAGGGTCTGCAAGGCCATTTGCTAACTAAAGAGCATAGTACATAAGGAGCATGCAAGATGCATCCAGAAATTCTTTGGGATATTAATCTGACTCAATACCTCCAGTTAAGAAAGTTAATTATTTCCAAGTAACTTTTGCCAGACTGTTCTGCAATTGCTTAATTGCTTATATGCTGACTCAGGAGTGAGACCTGAAAGGCATTTCAGAGAAGATCCCCACAGAGAAGAACATGAAAATAGATCAAAGCAGATATTGAAATACGTACCATATTGGTTCCAAGCGTAGCTTCCGAGTCAAACTCACACAGCAGAAACCCTGGCAATAATGAAGCTGGCTTTTTAAGTAGCCATCAGAATTCAGCTTCTTACCTGGGTCTAGTCAGCTCTTGAAATCTTACTTCCAATTACTTTGCTCAAAGACTGAGAAGGACTTACAGTGTGCCAACCGTTAAGCATCTAACTTTGCCATAAGGCGGCATTTGCCTGATACAAAGCCTGCTCAGAAGTTAATGGGATACTTTCTTCATGGAGCAGTTCACTCATGACAGTTCCACCTACTTAGCAAGAAGCATGTGAAGCAAATGTTTGAAGACTTGTTATCCACTTCTCATGCCAATACATGTTCTCTACAGAATACTTTTCTCTGAAAACTTCTGTGTTAAAGCTACTGCCGTAGCGTATTGAGAATGCCATAAGCAACACCTAATGCTTCCTTCAGTGTGGACTTCATTCTAAAATCAACTAAACTCACACCGGGCTTTCTTAACGCTGAGCAGAGCTGAGCAAAGGATTACTCTATGTATATTACAAGTTGTACCTGTATTTCTGCAACCCAGCACCATGTTTTCCTGCTTTGCAACAGCATGAAATGCTCATTCTCACTTGATATATCATCCACAGGTACTCTCCCTCCCTTCTCCCAAGAAATGGCACTTGTCTGTTGCTCCTTATCCTGCTTGTATGCGTCTGATGAATCCTGCATAATATCCCATCTTGCACTTGCCCCACTGAATATCATCCCATTTTTTCCACACCATTTCTGCAATTTGTTGGAATTGTTTTGAATCATTCACCACCCCGCCCCCGCCCCAGCACCATACATCCTCTGCCCCCACCCCACATCCTGCTTTCATTTGAAGACTTTAGTCTTGCAAATTGCTTAGGACCGTCTTGAATAGTTCTGGTTCCAGGGTTGATCCCTGTGAAAGCCCACTCATTACATCTTTCCAGTTTTGATAGTCAACCACTGAAAACTACTCTCCAAGTGTAGTTTTCTATTCATGAGTCTTCTGTGCTGGGCTACCGATCTTTACCGGTCATTTTGACAGATATTTGAGACAACTATAATTGCACTTTTACTCCAAAAGCAAGACTTGTCTTTAATTTCAAGAAACTGCCAAGAATACCTAGTCTTCAAAGTTGGTAATACATTAAATATTTAAACGAATACCAGTTTAACTTCATTAGCTATTTGGTCGAGCTGTTGTGGAGCCTCAGAGAATCACTGAGATTTGTGGGTTACTGATCTACAAAAAAATGGCATATCTGTAATTTGCAATATGGATAAATAACACCTGAGTAATGATTTAATTTTTAAGAGTGCTCAGAGGATAAGCTAGAGGCCTGATTTTCAAGGTTACAGCTGAGACTGAAAAAATGCAAAAAATGAAAGACATATATTCTGTTGAAAATCAAAATCACAGTGTAGTTAGACAAAGACTATTACCCATAACATTTAGAAGAAACACGTAGCAGTTTCTATGTATGTTACAAAATAACTCCTGATGTATGTGCAGAAACATATTTTATCCTTAATTTAAAAACCACATGTTGTCGTGCATAGCCCTTTCTGTTCACACTTGTGAATATTACTGAGACAATATATTCTGTTTGAACAGAATTTCATTACAAAACAGCGTGTCAAACTTAAAATCTTCGTAAGTAGACCTTTTTTCCCCCTCACAATATGCATTGCCTATTAAGAACCATTTTCCAGCAATATCAGCCCTTAGGATTTTCTGATTTTTCATCTACAGACAGTTTGAAAAAATGTTCAAGTGAATGGTGTAGCAAAGCGAAATAGTAATACTGCAGATGCATGAAAAATGCGATTAATAATTTTTTTAGGAGTCAAAGTAAATTGCACTGGAAAGAAGACTGGGAGAAATCAGATGCTCTAGTTGGACTGAATAGGTGATCTTCATCTGAAGACACCAGCAGTCCTTTTTCTGTGAAGCAAGCTAGCTGGGAAGTACTGGGGTGCTGTGGTGACCAATGTAGCATAAAGCCTTACCCTAGACAGAGAGATTTTGTACAAACATCTTCGGAATGGTGTAAATTAATTAGGAGCATATGTTCAATGTTCTTTAGTAAAATAGCTCCTTGTGAGGCCAGCAGCTGTAAGGTTAGTGGTGTTAGAGTCCTAAATGACTTTTGGAAATGGAAATCACCTACTTTTAAAAAGTACTGCACGCTTATTTAAAACATAAATAGACTTGGGCCTAAACAGATGCTTAAATAAAGATAGACAAGAAGAAGTACCGTCTCCATTTCCTTTTCAAAACAGCAACAGTCTTTCCTACGTGTTTTTACTTTACGTTTTCTCTAAAAGGCTGAGTGTGGGATATGTAATGTTTTCTCTCAGGTGATTTGTAGCAAAGGTTTGAGCTGTTTTATACAGAGGATATGGGTTGATTTCTGCTCCTTGTACCTCCCTTCCCAAGGCTTTAAGGAATAAAGCTTAGCTCTTTAATGGTGTGCAGAGGTGTTACCAGCCCCCAGCTTCCTTGGAATTGCAGTAGGTGATGGGCACACAACGCACAGGCTCTTCAGGAATCCTGGCACCAGTGAATGCTGGTGGAAATGCTGAAGTCTGCTTCTTTGAAGGGGCAGAGGGATTAGATTTCAAAAAGAAGCTGGATTGTCCTTACTAGTGGGAGGCTTCCAGAGGAAAAAGGTAGTTCTTTGAAGACTCCTGTTGTTTATTGTACGAAACTGCCACCATGGTTCATTGCTCACAGAACTTCTCACTTCAGCTCTCTGCTCTCCTCCTCTTCCTGTCCCGCAAATCTGGGTATTTATTTCTTTTTTATGCCTTTAGTGCAAATGGAAATGTTATGCTCTAAATCTTGTTATTTCAAGATTTCCGGGAGAGCAACATTAAAGATGAAACTGAAACTGCAATGTAGCCAGGATATGCTTCTTTCTGCGTTTCAGGAGTTCTGATCTCTCTCGGCTCCCTTCAGGTACTGCACCCATCAGCCACCCCAGAGGAAGACAAGACTGCAAAGCACAATTGCCAAGGAAGAACTTGTCCTGCTCAGCAAATAGGAGACGTAAGGGGTTTACAGGTTCATTGCTGCCATCGTGCCAAACTGTAGATCTTTCACTCTCAGATGTAGGCCCATTACAGGGTAATATCTGAACTGCTTTCATGAAAGGAAAAAGGTTCTCTGTCCTCATACTTTGCTGTGACATCATTATCCCTCTTGGTCTAAAGATGCAGGGTTGGTAGGAGATGTTGTTCGCAGGTATTAAAAGAAGTTCTCTTTTTCCAGAGGGAAACATCCTTTTGTTGTTCAGCTTCAAGGGATGCCACAACATGTGATAGATTTGTGCAGACCTCTCTTTGAAGCACTGAATGTAATGGGAGTTTCCCTAGCACAGAAAAGAGGGCCTGTATTGATAGAATTGCAGTAGAGTTCTGTTCTGTCTCAGCAGTGTAAATTACCATTTTATATTTTTTTTCAGTTCTTGGTGGTAATGGTGTTAGTACCATGAGTAGGTCTTCTCTGTAGGGTAACTTCAAAAAAAAACCACAAACCCTAACTAAAAAGCCTAAAACCAGAGCTATTCAAACCTCTACCAATGTGGAGTTATTTGAGGTGCTATTTCAAGTTTAAGTTTATATCTTCTTTCTACGTTTTGTATACTGCTGGAATGGTTTGCTTTCATTACTTATATCCATTCATCTTGTGCCATCCGAATGCAAGTCTGAGTGTGCATACATTCCCATGTTCCCACCTTGAAGTCCTTCATGGAGAGCTACGTGTATTCCTGCCACGTGCCTTCCCAGAAAATAGTTCAGTCTTGTAACACGGTTTAATTTTGGGTGGACAGGGGCTTGGCCAGTGCTAAAATCTCTAGACAAGCAGGACTCCAGCGGTTAAAGGAGGGATCGTACCCTCAGTTTGTCACCAGTCAGACACGTGGGGCTCACCCCTGGGGCAGTGTATGTTGCACCCAAAGGTGTAGTAGCAGCTGTGGATGTGCACGCTACCTCAGTGGGCAGCGATGGATGAGATCCTGGGTCCACCCAGGAGCAGAAATGGGTCTCCTATGCCATGGTCAGGGTGTGGGTGGAGGTCCCAGGTGAGGCCGGTTGGGGCTGTTAAGGCTTGTTGGTGCCCTGGCAGGGGTACAGAGCTGGGATACGCTCGGTGATGGCATGCTTTGCAACAGTGGGGTAGTGGCTAAATTCCTGCTTGCAGAGTCACAGTGGGCAGGATTCCACTTTCACAGCTACCTAAACATGGGCACCCCAAATGCAGAGGTATACCAAACTAATGGCCACAGTGGCAAACCTTCGTGCTAGATGTCTTCTCCACCAAAGGAACAGTAAACTACAGACATTGATATTACAGATTACTTAGACCCACTTTCCCATTCTGGCATAGAAATAGCTCTCCTTCCCATGTTTCTTCTCCACTTTAATTCTCTTGCCCCATTTGAAATGGACCTCAGCTTCCAAAAAAGTCTCAAAACCAATATGAGCATATTTACTTCTAAAGCTCCCATTTTTCCTCCCGAGCTTCCTCTATGTAAATACAGGTGTTTTCGTGTTTTTCCCCTTTCTGCCACCATTCTGATTTCTTGCAAGGAAAGTACATTTGCCAGGGTGAACAGTAGTTTCCCCACCGCGTATGGGAATAGCGAGTATCTAAGTTGGCTTAACGAAACCCTGAAAAATCAGAGAATTTCCTTTTATCTACCAAACAAGACACGATGCCAAAAGCAATATATGGACAATGCAGTACTTCTGAAAGAGGGCTCACTTTGGTATGTGACACAAAGGACAATATCTTCAAAAGTAGCAAAACACAGATAAGATAAATTTGCTCATTTCTTGGGAATTACCCTTTCACAGAAAAGAAAAGTTCATGTTAAGGTTTGTGAGTGCTCTGGGATAAAGTCAACACTCCCACCTACTGGTCTCATCTAAGAAAGTTTTCTCTTTTTTTCTTTTTCTCTTTTTTCCTCTTTTTTACCGTTTTTCCTTTTTCCTCTTTTTAAAATTTTCTCTTTTAAATTTCCCTTTCTCTCTTCTTCTTTTTGTATTTCTTTTCCCATTTCTTTTCCTTTTTCTGCTTCTGTTTTCCTCTTTTCCTTTATGTTTTGCCTTTCCTTTTTTTCTTTCCCTCTTCAGATTGAAGTTCCTATTTTCCATCAAAGGTTCTACAGATTCACACAAGTAGAAATAACTGCCCCAGCAAAGGCATAGCATTGGAAAATGCATATCCTCAGAATGACGTATTTGTTCTTTTCTGACACTTGTGAACAAGTTCCTTGCTATTGTGAGTGGAGCAACTTTCATCCAATCACTGTATCCTGATAGAACATGTAGTAACGCAGAATTTACAATGTCTTCAAAATAAAACAAATCACCCTTTGGCTCATTTTTTGAAAACCATCCCATTGTACTGAAAATCTTGCTTGCCACTCACTGTAAGTAAGATAAACAATATAATTTGGGGAGTTTATTTATTATTATTCAGTGACAGTCAGAATCCCCCGTGTTTCCTGGTTCATGATTCCATGGTGGCTCTCATTTGTTCCTGAGGACCGTTTACAACTCTGAGTGACACACCCTGCCTGAGGAAGGGTGGCAGAACGCTGACTCCATTAATTGACCCCAGTGACTTTGTTTTCTTCTGCAAGTAGGCACACCTCATGTAAATATGGGCTATAAAGACTGTAAGGGCCCACGGAAATTATTTGCACCAGTTACCTCAGAATCATCTGTTATGCGTACTTGCATGTTCATAATGGTGCCAGTTGTCCCAGCTGCAAGACAATGAGTAATTCTTACTAAGAAGCTCAGCTCAGCAGAAATCCATTTTGCCAAGTAATCCTTACATATGCAGGATATCTCCCACACACCTTCCTATGTCCTGTTCTTATTTTTTGCATACAGTAATTCTTCTGTGTTTTGATTTGCTTCACTTGTGGTCCAAAAGCCAGTAAAAATACTGAGATACTCTTTACAAGAGGGAAACACAGTGTTTTACCTCAAAGCACTTCAACTATTTTCACTCTTTTATTTCCTCATTTTTGTAACTCTTACAAGATTACAAATTATTTTTAGAAATGTGAGAGGAGAAACAGAAACACTGCTTAAAAACCCCTCCTAATCACTTGTTTATAATTTAATAGTAACGTCTATAAATGGCTCTCTATTATTATTTGTGGTACGTTAGTGCCTATGGGCTCCAACAAAGAAGCACATGGGGATGAAATGACTTGCCCAGATTTGCACTGCAGCCAGAGCCAAACCAGAGACCGAACCCACAGCTCAGTCGCAGACTTATGGCCGAACCTTTGGACTGTGCCGCTCCCCTCCCAGCCAAGAAGCACATTTCCATCGGCCTTAATAGCCGGTTGCATGAAACCAGCCACGCTTTGGTTAATGAACATGTTCAGAGCAGAGTGCTGATGCCTAATAAACTGTTTCATTTTGAATACTTAACTGCCTGTAGAAGGTGGCTTAATCACCCAAGAGCCAGATTTCCAAAGTCGTTTAAGCATCTAAATGCACAAAAGACCATTGACCGGGATTTCCAGAAGTACTTCCCTGTTTCACTCCTCTGGGATATTCATTCAGCAGATTTGGGCAGCTCGGTGCTTTTCATAGCCTGTCCCTAAACAGGGACTGGAGTTTTTACAGGGAGGAGAGTGAAAAGGAGGCCTCTGTATCACAAGTATGATTCACGCCCTCTGCCAGGGGATGGTGGGGCTCCTGCATACCTCCCCATCTCCTTTACCTCGTGGCTGCCCTAAAAGCTAGCTTCAACTCTGCTAGAATTGTGAAGATCCATATTTTGACCAGGTTATGCTGTTTACAGTTCGTTATGTCTGGGCTTTTCTGGTGTGCTTTGAAATTCATGATGCCTATTTTCAAACCATGATGTTTCCTGTTGAACAGCACTGACTTGCTGGATGGAACAGGTGGGCTGCTCTGCTCCCATCTCCTCCAAAGTCCAGCTTTGGTTTTACAATGGCCTGAATAAATACTGCAAATGGGATGTGACATCCACCATCCTTGCTTCGCACTGCCAGCTGCAGGAACTGAAGACACGCACAGCCTTCAGGAAGTGCTCAGGGATGCATAGGTTCCAGTGCTTCTTGTTGCAATGCAAGTGCCTTTGGTGACAATGCTGGTGCAGCTACAATGTCAGAGTCACATGGACTTACCTTCTCATTCCCACTTTTACAAGAAAAGAGGTATCAGCCCACCACTGTCTATGCTGCGATAGTATGGTCTCTTCTTGCCAAAGTTAGTTTTGTTCTGATGCAACAGTGGTGTGAATTGTTCTTTCATATCCTTGCTGCCTTTAGTAACTGTTTGGGCACCAGCCTTTTAGTGGCCCAATACCTGTGGTCCAATAGTCCCATCAAAAATCTCTAACCTGTGTGAACATTAAAAACATCAGTAAAATAAAAGTGTTCAACCTTCTCAACAAACGATACCTTCCTTACCTCTGTTGGTGTCAGTAAGTCTGCCGGTACGTATGAACTGTGTGTAACTCTGCATCCCTACTGGGTGCTGTGGGTTCAGTCTGCTGAGCACGCCCAAGAGCAGGGAGGTTGTAGAAATAGCATATGGGCTGTAAAGTGCTGCAGGATGAAAGGTATCTTAAAGGCAAAATATTTTGTTTTATCGGATGGTCCTCCAGCTGTATTAATGAAATATTGGTTAGCGATGTTTATACATGTAAGATTTATCATGGTAAGATTGATTCCAAACTTAGATTTATTGTGCAAGAAAATGAGGAGAAATCAGTCACGCTGTCAATCCAAATTCATTTCCTAGCACTTTTTCTTCTGAACCAGACAGCCCCCTGGAAATGCACGTTTCTTAACCAGAAATATCCCTTCAAACTTAGCCCTGGTGCCAATTTGAGGCTCAGCTTCATCACCTAGTTTTTTGATGCTGTGCAAAACGCCAGAATTTCTGGCCCACAACCACTTTTGTGGTAGTTCCATTGAAAGGGAATCCCTGGCCGTTTCTAAAAGAGAGAAGCTTGCCCGGCAATTTTCTCCCATTCAAAGAAACCCATCGAAAGCCCTAAGTGTGCACTACTGCTGTACAGTTGGCCTCCCTGCTCTTCTGCCGTACAACAAGCTTTTAGCTCAGTACTTTGAAAAAGAAATATATATTGAGATGTGCATATTCCACCGCAAACCTTTCTTTGTGAAACCACAAGCTTTTTTGCATTTAACTGCCAAAACCCAGGACAAAGTTTCCTGGTTCAAGGAAATCCAGACTTTACAGTACAAGCATGCACAGATATGGGTCGCAAACAACTTTGACTTAGTCTTTCATTGACTTTTTGGAATAATTGATGCAGTACCATACTCGCGGTTTTAGATGAAATACAGCGATTTTTAGACATATGCACATTTTTTTTCATATCCCTCTTGGTTTCAGTGAATCTAAATCACTACATTTTACTTATGGATTTTATGTATAACTACTGGGGCTATCTTGAGGTAGGAAGTCAGTTGCCATTGAAATGCTAGAGGGAAAAAGACACATTTGAAAATATTATTCTTTATTTTAAATCTGCCTAGTTCTAAAACCAGCAACTTCGCCTATATTCTTTTAGAAATGTTAAATTCAATAAAAAAGACTAGACACAGTGAAGTTAATTGCTGGAACTGACACATGAAATTGTTTAGTCTTGAATCTGACAGGGATGTCTATCAGTTTTCTGTAAACAAACATGGTGGGTATTATTTCTAGACAGGATATGTCAAGTTTTATGCGTGCGGGTGTCTGCGAGGGCTCATTCGTCAAATTGGCGAAGGTGTAAAAGGTTTTAATGACCTCCTAAATCTCCTTCTCTGGCTGTCCTGGCGGGATGCCTTCCAAGGTCAGTCACCCAAATAAGCAGGTTCACTTGTATTGTAAACAATCATAGATCAGACTGAATGATAATCGCTGGTGGACCCTGGAGCAGACCGCTATATATATCACAACACTTTCTTGCCAGGGCAGCACAGGTCAGCTGTGTTTGTTCATGGACATATTAGACTTTGGTTTTCCTGAGCCTCTGCATCTTTTACAGTGGTGTTGTTTTCCCATTGTATTTACTGTCTGGACATGATGTTCTAACCAGAGGAAGTGCTCCTTGTGGAAAAGGCGTCAATTAGTTGTCCAACTGACCCTCATTGATACTAACTACCTCACAGGCACAAGGTTAGTTTATTTATTTAGATATGAGCTTACATTTGTTTTGTTGCTTTGCCATATGAGTAAAGCAGTAAGGTTTAAAAGTTGCTGACTAAAGCAGGCAATAATGCAAATTTCCATTTTCACAATATATGGTCAGCTATTTATTTTCTATGTACGATAGTTTTTGAATGGAAGAAACATTTAAAAGGGCATGGCTGGTCAACAAGGTTAATTAATTGCTGTGTTGGCAGGCAGACTTCTTTGAGAAGGCCGGGATGCTGTAATCATCCAGGACTTTCAAGGTTTTGTTGAGGAAACAGGTCATTGAAAAAATACAGAATTTAAAGTAAAGTGTCTGATAAATAAAAATGGGGCGGGGGGCAGGAGGGTGGGGGAAGGGGGAAAGAATCTTCTTTAGCAATGTAGTGTAAATACCAGCAATCAGGTATATGATACATTAAAACACGTAGATGCTTTGGGTTCATTTCCTCCAAATAATCTATTCCAACGTATAGGAAAGCAAACATTAGAATACCACAGGCAGTTTTTAAAAGACCTCTTGGTCCCTGGGCAGAGTTCTGGCAGGCAAGGGGAAGCTCTGCCTGATCACACAGCATGTGTTATGAACTGCATTTGATTTTATGGCTTTCCAAAAAGCTGTCCAAAAAGGAGGTTAGTTGTTTTTTTGGTTCCCCCCCTCCCCTCTACTTCTTTTTGCAAGGGGTCTCAGCCATCTTAGCCTGTGTTTTTCCTCACCTAGTTGACCCAGGCCAGGGAGGTATTTGCCAAGAGGGTAAGCAGCTCCAAAAGGCTGCAGCCAAAAGGCTGCAGTGAATGGAGTGCAGAGCTTGCTGGTCCAATCTGGAATAGTTGGGCTTTTGCGCACCTCTGTCTTCTGGGCTCCATATTCCCCGCCCCAGCATTTAAAATTCTCTTCCACCCTCTTTTGTTTCTTTAGTGCTGCAGCAGATGAATTTGCCACTCTACGGTGGTAACAACAATGCAAAATATCTTCTTCTGAGATGGAAGCTCTATGGATGTTTCTCAAGTGTTTGAGAAAATAAGCAACCGAAAACCTGATATGCAGGCGATGCCATTGGAAACCCCACACTGACTGCAACTGCTCAGAGAAGAGAAATCTTTTATGAGAGAACCAAGGTCCATAAAACTGAAGCAGGATCTTCCACCTGAGTGAGTCTCCAAAGAGGCGTGTCATTAACTTGTCCCTACAAAATTCACCCTTGACTTTGACAGTGTAGAAAGAGAGATTTCACCTGCTAAAGAAAATTCAGTCGCAGCACCAGCTTAAATGGAAACTGCTGAAACACTGGGCGACTTTAACAGTGCTGTTCATCCATAGTTGCCTAAATGTCATCTGTCATTACCACATCTGAGGAACGCCAGTGGATTCTTGTCCTCACAACACCTTGCTCAGATGAGGAGGTTCCTGTTTTACAGACAGGACACTGAGGTGCTGTGCTAGGTAAAGCCACGCACATATGTGTCCCATCACCGTCATGCCTGTGGTCGCACAGAGGTGAACACAGACCTCTTGGTCCTGGTGAAGCTGCATATGGACCAGACCTTCCCCTCTGGTGTAACATGAGTGTAGTAAGGCAACCTCAAGCACCATTTATGGTATGTGTGGAAAAAACGAGCCCAAACTACCACAAATAAAAATTATTTTGCTTTCAGAAGGACTGCCAAAGGGAAATCTTTCAGAGGATAACTCTTTGATACAGCTTCCGTTACTCAAGTTTTGTTTGCTCGTTTTAAGCAGAGTGTATTTAAGAGCTTATGAAATTAGGAAAATAAAATGCAATTATTCGTTGTTTGGTTTTACATCTCATGTTTCAGTTGAAATGTTATCAATGCTTAGGCTCGTTAGAGAACCCCAAACGGAACAAAATCGCTGAGAGTTTTATGGTAGGCTGCAAGGCTACCCTTACCATAGGCAGCGAAGCGTGTGTAATTTTGTAAATACTTGGAAGACACGGCAATTCCGGCATCATGGTGTGTCTACTGGGTATATATAACACCTCAGTCCTGGTCTCCTGAGGCAATTTTTGAAAAGCTCTGGTGTCTGCTCGATTCTGCTGTGTTTATGAAAGTTACACGGTTTTAAAAATTGGAACCAAAGCGACTTTCTTCCCACACAGCTACACTTGCAAAAACTAACAGAAAAAAAAGGCTGCCAGAAAGAGTGGAATGTAGCTGTTCTTCTTCGCCACAAAATGTCGGCTTCACCAGCCGCATACTGTCAAATCACTTTATTATAGCTCTACGGCGGGGGTGTGGTGTTTGCCATTTTGTCATTGTTTCATTGCAAAGTCTTTTCCCTCAATCCTGTTTGCACCATGTGTGGTTTCTGCACATTCTGGGCTATCCAACGGAAGAGTTTGTATTTTTACCAAGATTTAAATAAGTGTAAGTAATTCTATTTTATTGCATTGTTATAACCCAAACACTTTCATATTTCTCATGTAATTGTATGAATTACTTAAAGGCAATACACGTTGCTTCCCAAAGATTTATAATGCCTTCAGAAACTATGTCATTTTAATGTTTTTTATTTTTAGTTAAAGTACCTTTGGCTCAGCTTTTAAAGAGTGGCGACTTTCAGGTAACTGGCCAGACTACGTAACAAGGCTCAATTTTAAGTGAGTACTCTGTCTTCATATTCCAAAGGTCGAATTGGTTGGAGAACACACAAATTCACTAGTCATTTCCCTTTATGTCTCATTTATAGTGCAGAATCTAAATAAGAAAGATTTGTAAATCTGGATTGCTTCTTTAGACTCTTACCAGATTTACATATGAACACCATTGTATGGCCTCTCTAATTACAAAGCCCTATATCTCATAATAAAATCCCATTGTCAGAATGGGGCGGATCCCTCCACTGTTAAAGTCATTTTTAAAAATTCCTACTGGTGTTGGTGGTGCGAATCCAGATCCCCAAATGCTCTTCAGAGTCACCTGAAAGCTGACTCGTGCTACTGAGAATGACACCATTTATAGAAATAGTCCAAAACCTCCTACACAAAATGTCACGGCTTAGGAATGAAAGTTGAATAAATCGAGCTCAACTAGGGAGGTTTCTTCTGGGACTGGGACTTGGGCATCCAATAAAGCCAGTTATGGAAAAAAAATCAGAAAATAAAAAAAATAAAATAAAATCAATGGATCTTGCTTCAGCTAGGTGTACAGACTGTACAAATCTGCAGGCTGTGTCTTCTGGGTATCTATGTTTTTGACCTCTAAGTGTACAGGCACAGGGAGCCAAATACAGACCACTAGTCTTTCTCTTCTGGATCTGTCAGTCTCATGCACTACTGTTTTCTCAGTTGTCTTCTCTTGATACTAAATTCTTTACATTACTTAAAAAGCACAGGAATAAGACAGTTTCCTAACAGCTTTCTCCTCACTTATTTTAAAAACCAAAAAACCAGATCTGCCACCCAGTGCCTGCCAAGCTGAAGTTTGGTTCTGGAACTATTTATTGAGTAGACAATACTCTAAAAATATAATTTTTCATAGCAATAAATGTAACACATACACACTGTACTCTGTCTGCACTTCTTCTTTTCCTCAAACACAACCACAAACGCATACATACTGCTCTCTGGAGGCTCAATAACAACTATTGGACCCTGGACTTTTTCAAAAGCCCCGCATAACACAGGCAGCCTGTGTGTGCTCATATATGCATTCACACATGTAAGACATGAAAATATCTCAACTTCTACTGATTGCCTGCACTTGCTTCATTATGTACCTTTGCATTTCTGTCTACTCGCATTTCCTACACTTGCTTTGTCCCTGCTCTATGGTCAAGTAAATGGGGTAGACAAAGCGTACGGTGCGGTGGCGAATGATGCCTAGGGTAGTGAAAAATAACAAAGTTACATTTCAGTTTTTAGGACTTATGTCCCATGTCTTCTTACATAGTTTCCCAAAAATAGCCCAGGGAACTACGAACCGCTACAAGATACTGGAAAAAACCCCACACCATAGCTGCTTGTGATGCCAGCAAAACTGAAAGCATGTCATCAGTGTATACTTAGCAGATATTTATAAAATCTCTGAATTTCCACTTTCCTTATTTCATAACATATTTGTGACTGAAATTTAAATGCCACAACTTAGTGTATTTAGTGAAAGAAAGCTTGACCTCAGCCTACTGCTGCTCACAGGTGATTGCAAACTTAGCGTGTGACGTGGCAACATGCGGAGCGTACCTGAGGCGCTCTGCTACAGCCTCCACTCCCTTCATTCATGGATGTATAGGTCCTTTTCATCTTTCTTTCTGGTTGCACCCTGCTGGTAGGCTGAAGCAATTATGGACATAGAACTTAGCAGGGGGAAAAAAAAAAATTACTCTAATGAACGGTCAATTGAAATTTCCCCCAATCATTGGTCAGTATATTTAAAGAATTACTACAGTAATTATATTTTATGAGCATGAGTCATTTTTCTGTTTTTAAGAAAGTACTTCACTTTACCCATCTCTTTTAGTACATTTCCATTTGGTGTGGTTTGGCTGCATGGGGAAATGTGGCAGCTGGTTACTTGAAAATATTTAACAAAGCGCCAGATTCCTCAGCTCTGGCATACCTGTGGACCACATATATGGACATAATTGCAAACATCTGTCCACCCACCCATGTAACAGCTAAGAGGAATCATTTAAGAAAAAGAAGGCTAAAATAGTCAACTTTGAGGGTGGAGAACTGCAGAACTACCTATTTGTAGTTATATTATTTGTAGTGTATATCATGAATTATTTATTCATAATACTTTACCAACTAATGGCCTTCAGAGACAAATTCCTCTGAGCTGTTCACAGGAGGGCCATGACAATGCGATTTATTGCAGTACCACAATATATACTCATTAAACCACGCAGTGATAGGTTACAACAAAAGCATGAAAATTTTAAGAGTCACCTTATCAGTTAAGGAAGGACTTTCTATGATGTGTATGAAACAATGAAGAGGAAAAGAAAAAAGCCTTGGGAATGCATTGGGAAGTGTACCTTGGAGCTAGTTGTGTGAAGAAGAGTTCAGATAGATTTTGTGAACCCATCAAATTACTTGAGCAGTCAAAACTGAGACTCAGATCCAAACTGTCCTTGTCTCCTGCACTGAATTGCGTAGCACAGAACACTGACGTGTCCTTGCTAGTGCTGGTATGTTCTGAACCTCTATCCAAGCTGACCCTGACCCAGGAGTTCCTGCATTCAGTTGGTGCCATCAAATGCAACAATGACTAGAGTTACCCCAGTGTATTTTCTATCCTCCAAAACTGGTTATACTTACACTCTATATTAAGATCCCCTTCTGGAAATGAGTCTTTCATGCTAGCTTGAATATCAGAACTCAAGTCCTTGATTAAAATTCTTCAAGCTTTGGGATGCTCAGAATCTAGACACACAGTAAAATTTGCTAATTTATATTATACCCACATCACTTATACGCACTCGTGGTCACACTAAAACCATCCCTTTCCTCTAACTGACATTCTCCCCTTTGCCAGCTATTCAAACAGCGGAATGGCAGATTGTTGAGATCTGGGAAATCCTCAGAGCTGGTAGAGTTGATGGAGCCAGCCTCATGATTCCTTGAGCTATATGAATGGGATGTTTGGAAGCAAGACAACACTGGGGAGCTGGTATGCTTATGCAGGAGCAGGCAGGAAAGTGTTGCTTCTTGTAGACTTTCAGCTCCTGGGTCTGTAAACAGCGCGCATAAGGGTAGCTTAGAACAGCCCCGAGGCTGCTCTAAATATCCTCTAAATTATATTAGGATACACAGTAAGCCTAGGGCACTCTCTGTCATTGGAGCAAAAGTGATTTGCAACCATCTTCCTCCTTGACCAGTTAATTTCTATACACTACATATAGACTTTGTACAAGTTAAGAAAATATAGCTCACTTTTATTTCTTTCAGCAGAAGACTCTTCCTTGTACAGCAGTGCTGCCCTGCAGATCAGACAGACGAGAGCTCTCGTTAATCCTCCTGAGGCAATTTAAGACCCTGCAATGTCCAGTTGACCATTCTGCTCCACGGCCAGGGACTTCCGCCCCTGCCAAGGAGGCAATGGAGTGGAACACCCCGGCACGGATATTCAAACCCCTTCATACTGAGACTTCATCCGTATGCAAATATTTTAAACCTAAAACTGAGTGCTCAGTTTACTACATATGCAACCAATCCACAATGAATTACTAAACTAAATACTAAGTTTTTCCTGCCCATTTATTTTCTCCTTCTCTTGTTGTTAGACTCCAGGTTCTCCTGAAAGGAAAGGGACATCTGTCTAAAGAAATTTACCCTGGGCAGAAAAGAGGTTGAGCACATGGCTTTCCCTGCTATGTCTCAAGGCTCTGTGAAAAACCATACAGGTGAAAAAAGATCTGTCAGTGCAGTGTTACAAGAAGCAGAACATGCATTCACAGCCTGAACAAAAGTAAAATTGAGGATGTGGTGTGGTACGGTATTTGCTTGGACTGATAATTTCTGGCTAGTCGAGGTCTGAATGCTTTGAATGGACTTCATTTGGCATTTGGATGTACCTCATGGTGATTTACAATTGATATGATACTGTGATACCATTACTCACTGTACAGCTCCACAGGCGCATAATATATAAAATCTGCACCATGTTAAAAGGCGAATTGAAAATCAGCTCCAAGCATTTATTTTGTGGCACAAATTCTAACTTTTTCCCAAAGCCAAAATGCTGTCTCCCACCATAAATGCTACACATAAATACTGTATAATGGGAACAAGGTGTCAGCTAGAGACTTGCAGGCTCTGCTTAGTTCTTAATCTTTTTTTCCCATTTCTTGACATATAGCATGGCAGTTGTGCTACTACTAGGCTGACTGAAATGTTATTTTCCAAAGAGGTGCAGTGAGACCTAGATCTATATCAGACAGAGGCTTACAATCTGAGGAAGGACTTGAAAGCCAGGCACAGATTGGTATTGATCCGGTGATTGCCAGTTTCTTTGTAGGATTGATCTTCCACCATTGTTGTTTCTGTTTGTATGGAATGGCAGGACTATCTTCACCATCTCACTCATGGAGAAGTATTGCTAGAACAACTCCTGGAGAATGATAATTACACTTCCGGATAGATACTGAAGCCTCTAGCAGGGATCATGTCCTGAGTATAGACTGGAGCTGGGTTTTTTTCCCCTTTTGCATTGCCTTAGTTATCTCAGATGCTCACAATTAAAGAAGCAATGAAATCACTGGTTAGTAATATGATGTCAACCATGATTTAATTGTTAGTAAGCATTTCATTAATAGATAGATAGGGAACAGAGTCAGTATAATTAACTGTAAAATCTGACATCCAGCTATTGTCTGATGTCTGGGGGTTTGTGCCAATTCTCCTAGCTTGTGTTGCCCTTTGGAAACTAAACTGTAAAGTCACAGCATGAGAAAATAACTGGGCATGAAAAAGTCTGCATTCAGTTAGTAACTCCTAGTGGTTTCACTGCAGATGGAGTGTGAAGAAAGCATCTTGCCACACAGAACAATGAAATCCAAACACACACACTATTGAAAAACCTTTCCTCAATGGGTGAAGGATGGTCCTGTGGGAGCTGTCAGCACAGGATGTGGGTACAGCTCCCTGCTCTTCAGGGACTCTGCATGAATGGGCTGGATCTACAGTTTTAATTATTCTTGACATTTATCAGTAAAATAGCTGCTTTTTCTTTGTTGAAGGGTATTTTCCATCTCTCACTGCTATATGGGTAAGAACCTTGGAGACTCTGAGGTCTTCTGATGCCATTTCCAGAATCGCATGGGACACTATGCTTCAGGGCTATCCTACCTTTCTGTCCAGCAGGATTACTCGACAGCGCACCTATAAAACTGTTAGACAGATACGCAAGTTCACATGAAAATAACACTTTCAGCTCCTTCCTTCTGCCTCCCGAAGTGCAGGTCATGAATGAACAAAGGCAGATCAGAAGGAGTTGCCTCATGTTTAGCCTATTTATTGAGTGTGATTCTGACCTCGTTATAATTCTTGGGTAGAGTATGGCACTAATGAGGAGTGACCAATGTCCCTGCTGAGAAAATTACCCAAAAGGCAGCAGTGCGTGCATTGACATGAACTCAGTGCTGTTGTGGGTGCTACTGGCTGTCCTCCTCTTCACCAGCTTCCCTGATGATGGGAGCTGAACCTGAATCTGGGAGGAGCAGTGGCAGAAGTTATTTTCTTTTCACTGTGCTCTGTGCATCCCCTCAGTGGTCAGGGGTTGGGAGGATGAAGCCAACCAGTTAAGAGGTCCCTCAGGAGGTGGATGGCCAAAAGGAATAACAACAGCACTATCACCTGACAGAAGAAGCACCCGGCAGAGGGACATCTGCTGCAGGAGGGTGTGGACATCTATCCTGAAGTCCCATCTCTTTACATTATGAGACTTTTGGCTGCATTTTGGTTGTGTGGTGAAAGAGGCCCCACAGATGCCTTGGGAAAGAGGCTGGTCCTGAGGGTGGACAAACCGGTTCCTCTGCAGTGTCACCCATTCCTTGACTGTCTTAGAGGAGCCTTCCAAAAGGAGAGTTTCTGATGAATTATGCCACGTCAGATAGGTTCATCATTTATTGCTTGGCCTAGTATACTTTTCTGAGTAAGGGCTGAACACCTCTCCCCATAATTTTTGCCATCTTCTGTATGGGAGGTTTTATTCCACACTTGAGTTTGTTCATCTACTAGTGCCAACTATTCATCCACTTAGCTGGATATTTAGTCACTTTGGAAATAAGGTGTGTAAAGGACCAGATAACAAATCCTACTAAAACGTGAAAATAAAGAAGTAAATTCTCAGCTGCTGTAGAAGAAAGTGGATCCACTGGCTTCAAGACAATTGTGCTGAATAATATTCTGGCCTGAACTATTTTGGGTAGGGGTCAGGAGTGAGAAAAACCTTACAGGTAATTGAGTCCAATCCCCTGCCACCATATAATACATTCTCTTTTGCAGTCTCACTAAGTTACCAAGCAGCCTAATTGTTTAGATAGGTGTTGGTTTGTTTTTTTCCCCCCTCTGTTACTCCAGTGTTTGACTGTCTTGGTTATTAGAAATCTTATTTCAGCCTAAGTTGATGGATATTGTATTCATGTTATCTCCACAATCTCGTGTGGCAAGTCTCTTTACTGTAATTATTTTTCTAACAACTGGTCCACATGAAGTAACATAACGGCTTCTAGTAATTGAGTTACTGGATTGAATAAATCAACTTCATTTAGGTTGTGTGACCTCTAGTCAGCAGACCCAGACCGTGCCACCACTAGCTGGAGCCCTGGAAGAAATAAAGCTGCATTTGGCTCTGGCAATATAGTTCAGCAGCCCGAGCATGCTGTTGCTGTGACTGCACAGATTTCAGTTCTCAAACTAGGTCACTCTGAGCATTCATGCCATGATTTTTGTTTGTGTTCACAATCCTCCGTTTGAAATAGGTTCTCTACCCCCTTGTGCATCTTCACAATCCTGTTCCAGTTTAAACACCATTTTCTTGAACACAAGTCAGCAGAATTATATATTGCACTTCAGATGAAGCCTCAAAATTGTCTTATACCTGCCATAGAAATATTCCACCCACTGCATCCTAAGATCACAATCACATCCAACAGGGGGATCATAGTAATTATATATTTAACTGGTATATCCAGGTATGCTGCTCTCTCCTTCCTTGCTTCCAGCTGTGTTTCTCAAACAGAAGTTATTGTTATTCATCCTGAAGGGCTGGATTTTGCACTTTGTGCTGTTCATTTTCATTCCATTTCCATTACTTCTGTCCTCAAGGTCATCCAGTTCTGTCTGCATGGTATTCTATTCCTCCTCTGAATTGACAGTGCCTTCCAACTTTGTGTCATCAACACATTTCATAAGCCCACTCCTACTTTTTCAGCCAAAACCAGTCCTTGAGGAACTCCATTAATAGCCTATCTCCAGCCCAATACTTCCTCTCTTGACACAGTCTGCTGTCATCTCTGCTTTAACCAGTTTTCTAGCCATCTTACAGTTTCTCTACTAATCCCCCTTTTCCTTACCTAAGCAGACACTTTCTCACATGGCACCAAAACAACTGTTTAACTGGAATCCAGAACACTGTATTTCCTTTGTCTAGAGAAAACAGTCATCTTAAAGTAAGCTATTATGTTAGTCTGGCATGACCAGACTATGACCAAACCGGACTAAAAATGGCATTTTCCATTTTCCTGCTTATCTTTATTCTTTCCTACAAAATCTATTCTACAGACTTGCATGTTGTTGCAAATTAAATGACCCCAAGGTAACCGGACCACATTCTCCTCTTCTTATCCCATTTTGAAAGATGGGTATGGTGTTTTCATTTTTTTAGTCAGCTCCTCTATCTCAAGTGTCTGGGAGGGGGAATTTCTAATGAGTTTGTGCTTCTTCCCCAAAATTTCTGGAGTGGTGATTAATCTGTCCCCTCCAAAACAAGTTTGATGTGGCACTTGTTTGAGTTCTGTTTCTATCACTGTAAGACTAATTCCCTCTGGCCATACTGTGTCTCTCTCTGTTGTTAATGTCATTGTGCAGAAACAAAAGGCACGGTGCATCAGTTTTAGGAAAAAAATCATTATTAATGTCCACCCTGGCCTAGTGCATGGCTGTTGCCTTGCTTCTTTTGTGCTCAATTCCTAGTTACATGACTGAAACATTTTTTGGTATTTGTTTTATTTCCTCTGTAAGGTCTTAACACAGCTTGACTTTTGGCAATTCATACTTTATTTCTGCACTTTGACCTCTTAAGATGCTGCTTTCTCAGCTGATTAGTCTTTTTTCTCATTCCTCTTAGGCTCTCTGCTATTATCCGTGTGATTTTTAAGGTGGATTTTTATTCAGTTCCTTCCTACGAGGTCCCCTCCTACTTTTACCATTAGGAAAAAAATGTTCCAGATATTTTTTGCACCTCTGACTCAAAGCAATCTTGATTTTAAGTAGCTGTTTCTTTTCAGCCTACATCAAGAAGTGAGAGACTCCTTCCGGCGGTAATACATCTTCATATCTTTCATGTATCGATCATTATCACTCCCAATCTTCTTTTATTCCTGACCTTTCCTGATCAGTGCAGAGCTTGAAATACCTTTGGTCCAGTCAAGACTTTGTTCTGTGCCTGTGCAGAATGGGGGAATCCAGAGACATGGAACAATGCCACAGGTAGTAAAAATTATAATATTGATTTTACGAAAACATATTATATTTTTTGTCAAGATATACATATTCACATATATATATGTAGAGAAAAAGTGTATTTTGATGCAAGACTAAAAGTGATCTATCAAGCTTGATTATTTAAATGGCATTAACAGTACCAAAGTATGGTAATGGATCTTAGCAAGCCATTGTACCAATGAGAACTTGAAACCACCTATCTCACAGCTCACAGGAAAAAAAAAAAGCATTTTTTCTTAGCATTACTAAGTTGTCCATGTGGGACTGAAAACATGCCTTGAGCAGACCACTGGGTAAGAAAGTACCATTTTTACATAGTTACATTTGAGAAAAAGACCATACTTAAAGAATACTTAATTCTTATACATACTTAAACCTCTGACAGAGTTACCCAAAACCTATTCTCAATGTTTAGCTTCTACTTTACAAAAAGTGAAAAAGCAATTTAAAGAGTTATTTCCTCTGCTTGACTTGCTGCCACTCGGAAGATGGACTAAAGGTATTGGACAGCACCAAGCATGAAAGTGCCGGGGGTACTTAACAGGGTACTTAACAATCAATCCCATTAGGAGAGATAACTAATGAGAATAATAAGAACAGTTAAATTTAATCTTTGCTGTTTATGTCTAGACCTAATCCAAATTAGGGCAATGGAGAAGGTCTGAACTCTTCTCCATCTGAAGAGAATTAGCGCAGGCTAGCATGCAGAATGCCAAAACCCTAACAAATGTGTGCTATTTTGAGTAGAAATTTTTAAGTAGAAATGTCTGAGGTGAAACACTGAGCCTTGTCACGCAGGGCTAAAATCTGCTTGGCCCTTGGCCGGCAGGAGTGAGGCATAGGGAGACAACATTTAGCACAGCTGATGTCAGGATGGGGCAGAACTGCATTTCTGATGTTCCTAAGAATGCATGGGCTACACCCCTTGAGCTGTACAACAGAGAGGAAAGAGGAATATAGTGTTGCTTCCTTCCAGGCACACTGTCCAGCCGAGCTGCTTGAGTCTTTTCCAAGGACCATACTCAAGGGAATGCTAGGAGACATCCTGCCTCTCTGAGGCATCGCAACTGAAGCATTTCACATGCACAGCATGAAACACAAGGTTCAGGGCAAGGCTGTGCATAAAATGAGATGTCTAGGCCCAGATGAATGCCCCCAATTAACCTAACTAACTAACTAATCATGCATTTGCCTGAAGCATTGCTCCTTATTACATATCATGTCTTTGGGAAGATCATTATGAGTCATTAGATTATGAGTTCCAGGCTCCTATCAATAACTGCATTATAGCACCCCATGTCATCATGGCCATGTTATTTCACACAATTCCCCCTTAGTTAGACAAAGCATTATCTTATCTAAGAGGATGCAAAACAGTTTCTACTAAAAATGGATACTCACTAAAGGGCAGTGCTTTTTCAGGCAACTTTTAAAAGCACAAACAGAGGCTCAACTCTTAAACCTACGGCAAATTGATGCTTCCCTACGCCTACTGCGTTTTCACCTCCTGAACGTGGGATTTTTTTCCTTCTCTGAATGCGTAAAGAGAAACAGCAGAGACAATACAGTAAATTTTGCCCTATTATATAGACACCCATTTTTTAATCGCACCCACAATGTGCAAAAAAATATCTTGCAGCTCTGACACTGGCAGCTCTGACACATAAACTTCAGAGAGGCTGCTGCTCTGGATCACTCCATGGAGAACTGTGGTTGAGTGCAGGCAGTGATTTTTCTCTCCTTTTATTCTCCTCTCTGCCAGAGGAGACAGATGCCAAAATCAGGAGACTAAAATTAATGCCACAGGAATGCTTTCCTGGTTAGAGAGAAGTTAAACATGCTTTTAATGCAAGTGTGTTAATTCAGACCTATGGCAAGAAAAAGTTGTGTTGATTCTGCTCCCAGGCAACCTGCTGCAAAAATGCAAACCAGCTACTTTGCCTGGATCTGGGGATAATGGTTTGGACTCAGGAAGTTAGTTTTGTGGTGAAGGAAAACATCAGGTTCTGCACAGTTTGAAGCTATCTGCATGTATCCAGCCAACCTGCATGTTACACACATGTTTTCTGGCTGTGGAAAGTCAGTGCTTGAGCCGCCACGCAGTACTGATGGCGCACAGCACTTCAGTGACAGGTGCCTCCTATGTCTGATGTGAGTGAAGCAGACGTATCGCACTGTCTCACTCAAGTGATGTCTGAAAGCAGGGCAAAGAAGCCCAACCGTTATTCAACCGTCTGTGTTTCTGATTTTATTCCCCTAAGATTTTGATCACTTTGAAGGCTGCTGGCTTCAAAACAATGCCGAGCATAATTCCTTTAAATTTTAGGAAACATGCTGGAAGAAAGCAACGACTGCCAAATATCTTTAATTTGTCAGGGATCTTCCTAAATCCATGCTGTGAACTGGAGCGTGGTTGTTTTCATTCAGAACTTGACACTGGCTGAATGGGGCCATGTGTGGACACACTGTACCTACTAAACCTTCAGCCTTCTCCCAAGTGCCTCTGAAGCTCAGAAGGTTTCAGCGCCCATTTTTTTCCTCACCTAAAGGGCGGAATAAATTTTGCGTCTCATCTGGCTTTAATTTCAGGCGGTGTTAGTAGAATCTCCAGCATTGTAGTGGGGATTTGGCTGGAAACATCCCCGTCGCGGCCAGGGACACTACCCTCCCAGAGATCGGTTTGCCACAGCACAGGCGTAGTGTGCAGCTGATGCAAAACACCATTTGAAATATGGAAACATCCAGCATTTTTGCACTGCAGCCAAGATAAGCCTTCGTTTCTGCCACTTCGCTGGGACCCACCCTGTGGAACTGATATGAGAGTTTAGCTCAAGTCGTGGAGTGAGTTGGACGGCGCCAAATTCTGGTCTGGGATGTACCCACCTAACTCTACTGAGGCAATGCAACTGAACAGGTGTAAGTCAGAGAAGAATCAAAAACCATCCCGAAGCCAACATTTCAAATCCAAGGCTTCATTTTATCCAGTGTTTTCCTTTTGTGGCCCCATTTTGCAAGACGCCGAGTGACTGCGGTTCTGCTCGGGTTCAGCCACTGTGCACAGAGCTCGGTGCAGCACAGGAACTGTAGTTAGGACCTCGTGTACTCCTGGGCCCTAAGGCTGGCCGAAAAAATCCTCATGGGCAACTTCGTAGATGCTTAGTATTCGGCTCAGGTGCCAGAGTCTTACAAAGGGCTCATTATAAATCTTGTGGAAAATCTGAGAGTGTAGGGAAATGTCTGAACTGGAGCAGGTCTTTTCTAGAATTTGGATTTTCAGTGTGCCGTGAACTGCTCTATTTTCAAATCTTTATTTTAGGATACAGGATTTTTATCAGTCAGTTGGTAGCTAATTAACAGCATTTTTTTAAAAACCGTAACTCCCGCCCCATCTAACTGATCATCTGAGAGAGGAACAGCATCAAATTATTTTCCTTCATATGACATGTCAAGTGGACGGTATCTTGCAAGCCAAAGACATAAACACTAGCTCACCCACATAATTTTATTACTGACTAAAATAAAACCATATGAAGTTTCTGTATCAGTGCCTGAAAAATTAGTTCACTAGATTCTGGCAATATAAAGTGTCCCTAACACTTTTGTTCAAACACATATAAAGTCCAATGAAAAATGGTGATAGTTATTTTCAAGGAATAGCTGGAAAGCAGTTCCCCCAGAACAGAAGTTACCTCAGCTGTTTGCCATTACTGCCATCGGTGATAACTCAGAAAATGTTCAAATTGTAGTGTATACAATAAACTAAATTTTATAGGTCTTATTCAATAGGCAGTGAAGTAAATGAAAGGGCTTAGATTAAGTTCAATGGATTTTGGAGCTGTCTCTGTGCTTCACACCTAACATTACAGCTACACGTCCAAACACTACTGACACTGTGTATTACTCACAAAACTTAAAAATGGTGCTACCTAGTTTTAGGAATAACTGTACAGTCAAGGTAACATCTATCCAGAAGACAATTGCTTCCATCTGTTTAAAAGAATGACATTGTGTAGTTATAGTTACATACTTTTATAAGAAGAATGGCAGCACAAATATATGAATTCTGGCTGCAGCGCTGTTTTACGAAACTACTGTTATTTAGCATAGTTTGATTTTTCCAGGCAACAGAGCAGAATATAAATTACCTACAAAACCTGCTATCCCAACTAGCACATTTGAAAATAAAATATCATGATTTATGTAATATCTCGTCATCCAGGGATCTTGAAATATTTTACAAATAAGAATGACCTTGAAGTATCCTCTCTTACTACTTCCACTCCACAGAGTGAAAGTGTGGTGCTTGTGCTGTTGAGCGGCTTGCCACGTTTGACAAGCAGAGCCAGGAACAGGGTCTGTAATGGTATTGTCTTATTGCCTTTTTCTTCCATGGTATTGCCTGTCGCTTTCAGCTGGATCTGTTAAAGCTCGGAGCCCTGTAGAACGAGGCCAGCAAGCAACGTTTCTTACTATAGATCGTATCTACTATAGTTAGAAACAGCTGTTTGTGCACAACACCTTAAAATTAAAATGATCAGAAAAGTCAGTGAGACTGAGAGGTCTGGAACAAAAGCCTTCAGTGCCCAGACCTAGGAAATGCCTTGTAACTGTCAGGTCCTATATCCTGTAGGTGAGGCGCTGGAGAGCAGTATCACACACAACTGCGGGGCAGAACAATGAAGTCAGGGTAAGATTTCAAGCTGCGAGTCCTGGCACCTGAGGAAGGGGTTGGGATAAGTCAGGACTGTAACACATGGGCCCGTAGGTATGAAAGTTGAGCACCCCTGCTCTGATGCCATCAGAGTGACGAATCCGTACGTTTTTTAAAGCTAAGGTCTATTCACAGCTCTATACATTTAGGTCATCAAATGCCTGTGGGTTTTATTGTTGTGGGCTCTGTTGTGTCCCCAAAGCATCCACCCCATCTCCTCAGTTCTGCCTTTGGCAAACCACTTGCTCCTCACCCGCCTGGTGCCCCTCAAACCAACACGCATGCGTGGGCACACAGCCTGCTGCTTGACTGTCTTGTTTGCTTATGTTCCTGTGAGCGCAAATCCAGCATCAAGAAGACAAACCATAATGAGTCCATGGACTACAGCAAATTGTTTCTTTTCACGGCTTCTCTGGGATTCTTAGTCCTCTGAACCTAGGACCCACTGGGTGAACTGTTTCTTAGCCATGACAAGATGTTGCTTTCCGGCTTCTGTGGTTAATGGTGTTGTCCCATGATGGCAACGTAGTAGAGAGGATGAGAGATGCCCTGTTGCTTTCCCCCCCAGGCACATGTGGCCATGCCATCAAGTGGCGAATCCGTATGTTTTTTAAAGCTAAGATCTATTCACAACTCTATATATTTAGGTCATCAAATGCCTGTGGGTTTTATTAGAGAATAACTTTGAGTGCAGCATGTTGATTTGCCTGCCGTTTGCAGTTAGGGAACTGCTGGTGTGATCTGCACCTACTGCTTCACACTGGCTCTGAGGACATCTCTGTGCGTCTGTTTTGCCTACTCATTCTCAGACATCACTGGCCTCCGCATGAAATGAGAGATGTGATGTTTAAGTTTGTATAAGAAAGCCATCAGAGTTTCAAAATGCAAATAAGATGTCCAAGAATGCAGGAGAATTTATAGGCTATAAAATCAAACAAATCTGGACATTTTCTGAGCCCAGGAGATACGAGACAGATGCTACTGACAAGAAACAATCCTATTTAGATTTTTCATTCATAATAAAATATTCAGTAATATAATCAGAGCCAAAAGAAACCTACACATTTTTTCATTGTAATTATTTTAAGTAAAGTACGTCATTTTTTCTCAGCCTGATCTTTGGCACCAAGATAGAATGGTACTTGAAATGAAGCAGTAAAACACAATTAGCCATTTTATGCAGCAATGGTAGTTTCGAATCCATTCAGCTCTAATAAAAGATTGTGGAGTTCTTGAATCGACAATAAATCACAGATTAAGATGCCTACCAGAAACAAATACCAGTTTTATATTTTTACAAGTAACACTTGATATAGTGGCCTCTCTGCCTGTTCTTTGTTCTCCTCCTTACCCCTTCACTCTATCAAAAGAGTTGATTTATGCCACCATGGTCAGAATTTCATTACCTGCTATTTAACGCAGTGGAAATAAACCCTGTCTTGAGCAATCTGGAATATGTGAAAAAATCAAAGTTTGCTTTTTGATCTTTTACTTTAGGATATTGAACACAAACTCCTTTTCTTTTCTCTCAGAAGCAACTACCTTGATTATTTTTCATGATTTTTTAAAATTTCTTTCAGCAACAAGGAATGGAAGATTAAAAAAACGGGATATGGTTTATAAAACTTTTTTCCACGGGCGTGCCCTATATGACAGACTGTGTCCCTGGAACACCTTGGCTCAAATGTAGTAGCTGTGGGTGTGGTGATTATTTCCTGGCACAAGGAGGGATTTCAGGAAAGCACTGAGTCTGCCTTCTCCACCCAGGCAGGTTCCTGACCTCTACTTACAAGTGACAAGAGCCCTCGTGTGCATAAATCCTACCGGATCCTTAAGGCAAAACCACTCACAGTGTTTGCATTGTGGGACTGTTCTCTTGAAAATATAAATGTATGTGTAGCGTGCCTGAGGGTACCCAGTTTTGAATTATAGAGTGTCTTGCGAGCACTCGTGGCATTTGGTCTGAAGATACTCCCCCTGCCTCCCTCCCCACTTCCCACTTCTTATTTTAAATTCAGCTTTTCAAAAGCTTGTTACCAAAAATATTCTGATACATTCGTGGTGGTGCTGACTAGCAATAGCTTAGCAAAAGAGAGTGAAAGATCACTTTATAGACTTCAGCTTCTTCCTGGAATTGCTGCTTTTTTCCTTTCACTATTTTTTTTTCTTTCTTGGCAGATATATTTTAAAAAGAAAAAGAGAGTGTATGAATTTATTGCTGTATGGGGCTGTTAGATGGGTAGTCACAAAGATCAAAGTGGTCTCTCGGCTGAACAGGTGTGGCATGGAAAGTGCCAATTCCCTCCTTTCTGTGTTTAAGTCCTGCCCTGAGGGAATATATTTGTTGGGCAAGACCTTGCACAGCTAAAGCTGGAGAGACCCTGAACTAGATCAAATCACACCAAATAGGGAGAATGGACACAGGAGCTGTGTATCCAGATCAGTCTGGATTTATAGGTGATAATAAGCTAATTCTACCTCTATTCCTTTCCACACAACATCTGGCTTCTCCTGGGAGCTTCTCAAGGCAACCGTGACAGTCATTAAGTAGATCATCATTGGGATAGTGGTCTGATCTTTGCAGTATGTCAGCAGTGGGTTGGACCAGGAAGTCTTTTTGCCTCATACACAGACTTTTTTGTTTCCTTTTTCTAGAAAAGAACAACAGAACACCAAATGTGGTCAATGCCAAATAGCAAAAAACAGTATCTGTTCAACAAATGACCCCTTCCTCTTCTTTGTAGAGAAAGACACAAGTATTCTGATTAATCTTGGCAAGGAGACTGTGATGGAGAAGAGGAGCCTAGGAGCTCCAGAGGAGCATGAACTGGAAGAGGACTGACCATGTTTTAGGCATGTACCAGAGCAAACCTGCCTAGGGGCTGCAGCTTCTGGTGTCTACTAGTACCAAGTCAGTCGTGGTTTGACCCATGGCAGTGGAGCTATTGCTTTGAAGTCTTAGGAGAAGCTTGTGAGACACCTTCACCCAGCAGAGCATGGCTTGGATCAGCAGAGGGGATTCATCAAGGGACAAAGCATTCAGCCAGCAAGCCTGGTCTTTGAAACCTCAAAGTTTAAATGGGCTTGAATAGATCCCTGCCCTTGTTTAACCGAGTCCTGCAAAAGGGAAAGCCTGGAAAGATCAGGGTAGAAGCAGCTGGGCCTGAGAAAAGGAGGTTAGGGGAAACAAAGGGGAGAATGAAGTGCAGAAATGGACTATGCCCTCTAAAGCATCCTCTTTTCCAAAGTCTTGGCTGGAACTCAAGATTCCTGATAAATCCTCTGCTTGTCAGCAAATGTCTGTGAAACCCACAGGAAAAATCCATTTGATTCTCCTTGGGTGTAGGTCTGCACCACTGTCCCTGCCTTACATCACACTAATTCACATCCCTGTCGTAACGATACTGTTTACCACTACCACAGCTTGCCATTATGCACAGGGAAACTACACAAAAATGCCCCACCGACTAACAGGGCATTATAGAGTTTTGAAGTCAAGTGCTCAAAAGCAAGGAAATTGCTGCGCAGACTACACTATACAATGTGTATCAAGCAGTATCAGGCATTTTAGCTTAGCTGAAAAGTTCTACTTTTTTCCCCACCATATGTGGACTTTTTTGTTATGGACCGTAAACAGAATGCACCCAACACAGCACCTAAGCACATACGTAACTTCAGGCTTCAGTGGAACTACTCATGTGTTTACAATTAATGGCACTTACATTATGTGGGTGGAATTGTCAAAGGAGCCCAACGGAGAAGGGCTGAAAACTCTGCTGAAAGCCCGTGGGAGCTGGGCATCTGACTCCCCAAACTCTCTTCTAAATGCTTTTAAAAACCCCCGCAATGCTGGGTTGAGGCCCAAGAGGGTATTTTCAACTCCATGCCAGTACACTATGATTCAGTGGTCAGATCAGATGCTATTAAGTGAATAAGGCAGCCATGACATATTTATTTGCCATGACTTACAAGAAGAGAGGAAAAAAATGCTGCATGTAAATGCTTTCAGCATTCACTTGGTTGCAAACTGGCTGTTCATTAGGCGCGTATCTGTGTTTGTGGCACAATTACTCCATTTACACCTAAACTGCACACAGAGGTTTTATCACCACCTTGTCTCTCTTCTTTGCAACATGTTGTCTGCAAAAGGAATGCATGCCACTGTCATTTAGAACATGGGAGGTTATTACTAATTAAAGTAGAAATGAATGGAAAGAATACTAAGGAAACTAGGTCCAGTCATTGGCCCCGTGCCTCAGTTTCTTCATTTGAGTAAAAGGGAATGAGGATTCCAATTGCTTCTGAGTACTCATGAAGAAAAACCCCACACTATAGCTAACTTCTTATTAAAAAACAACTGCATATAAGTGGAAATTAACTGTTGAGTACATATGATTTGGGTAAATCTGCATCTGTTTTCAGAAGGACGTTGGAAGGTACCTTTCTGTGTGAAAAGATTTGGCCATTATACCTATTCCAAAGAAAGCTGCAAGATTTGGGGGAAATGGTGGGAAAAAGTGTATTTTTTGTTTAGTTTTGGTTTTGCTGGATTCGTGCTCAAACTTTCCCAAAATAGTCACTCTTGGAAAGAGAACAACCCTGGAAAAAGTTCAGCCAAAAAGGCTAAAGTTTATGAAAATAATAAATAACTGAAACCAGGCCTTTAGAATGGAAATGTTTAGATGAATTTAATATTAGTGCTTCGACACATAGGTACTTCACTGGACTTTTGAGTCAGAAATATAGAAGGCAGGAAACGAGTGGGAGAAAAGCACTTTTTTTTTTGTCCTGGTATGTTTTTTAATGAAAACAGGAAGAAAATAGAAGAGCATGTCATGCACAGTATGTGGTACTGATAGAGTTGGCTTAGACCAATGACACTTCCTTGTGCTTCCAGTGACTCATCTTTAGTGGGTAAACTGAATTACATCCGAAAGTGGAAAAGTTTTGTACCATTTATGCCAAAATGTTGCAAAAATCTAAGGCTCCAAAGTCAATGGATCGGTTAGATTCAAATAAGATTAAGATCCGATTGAAGGCAATGGCATTTAACATCGTACTTCAGTACATTAGTACATAGTAAGCCCACAATCAGATACCTTCTGCAGTTGTGCAATGGGTGAAATGAAAAGAAAGAATGAAATCATGTAAGTATTTTAATTGTAGACTGGCAATATTGACCACATTGGCATCAGTAAAATTTGGAGTCAAGTAAGGGATAATAGATAAAATTAGAGCTTATAAATTTTTTGAGATAACGTTTGATATGTTCCGATTGTATTTTAAAGCAAATTTGTGCTTACTTGTGATGAATGCTGCTTGGAAACATCGTTTTGTACAGCTTTGTTGGTTACTTCATCTTCACAGAAATGCTCAGGCCCTCAGTTGCGCAACCCTTCAAACTAACAAACCCAGAGCCAAAGTGTCCATCCAAAAGCATCTGATCTATATATACTGTGGCTCAGAAAATGAGTGTTAGCTTCCTCCTCCTATCAACTTTCTACTGAAAAATACGTTCACAAACATTTATTGGAAAGCAAATAAAAAAGAAGTCCTATTTATCCTATTTTCCTGAGTTTTGTTGATGTGAATGCCTATACATATTATTTGTAGTGTTTGCCTTGTCTCTGGCAATGGTGTTTGATGTTCTACAGTTCAGCATGAGTAATCCTTCCAAAAGGTTAATAACGGAGAAAAATGGCTGAGCTCTGGGTTCTTCTGTATCTATATTAGTGTTTTGAATTGAGTAACACATGGCCAAAACCTGAAGGATTACGCACGGTTTGTTTTGCAGCCAGCAGCCTCTCTCTCTCTTGTTCCTCCCCCCCAGACGGAGGAGAAGAGAGGTCTGCGTGGCACTCCACACAAGCTCAGGAGCTGCCTGGGCAGAGCAGATTATAATATGAAGTCTCAGTCACTGATCAACACTGCCTTGCCTCCAGTGACACAACAGATGTATGCAATAACGTTATTTATCTTTTAATTCAGGGCACACAGCTAGGACTGAGCAGTATTGTTATTAGCTCAGTTTGCTCTTTCACAGGATTTGGAAGCAATTTTCACCTGTCTGTACAGAGACCATGTATTTCTCATGAGTCACCTTTTTGGTTTCCATAGTGGTAATCTTCACAGAAATTAACACTTTTGTGAATCATTCTTGTCACCTTTGGCAACAAGTGGAACTCCAGGCTTCCCTTGGTGGCCATCAAGCTGGATCCTGATCTTCCCTCTGCTCCTTCTGCATGGACTTCAGCAAAAACCAATCTGACTCGCAAAAAGTGAGATCAAAATCTGCTCTTACCATTAGCATTGTAAATGGTCTGAAACAAGAATAACCTGCCAGAAGCATCTGAAGGCCTTTGAACCTGGGGCCAAAATGGCAGAGTTGGAGGTCTGGCAGGATGTATGCACCCCTGCATAACCAGGGAGTGGACTGAAAGCTCTGGCAGCCGTCAGGAGTGCTCCCAGCCTTGAAGAGCCGTAAGTGACTGATGAGTTAACAACTGGCACAGGGGTCCAGTTATTATGCTCCATCACTGGACGGATTTTCTAGCTCCACTCTGAGGGCTCTGGGTTTTCTTAACAGATTTCTGGCAACATTTTTCAACATCTAAGGTACATTTCCTCTGAAACAGAGATAACTGTTTCTATTAGTTACCAGGTTGTTGGCGACTTGACTGAGAATGCAGTTTATAATTTGAGAGATGACGCGAGTATGAAGTATTCAGGCCACTCGTCCTTCCTCAACAAGGAGGAGATGGAACCAAAACAACAGAAGGCAAATGTTACAGCAGGGGAAGCGGCATGGTGTTGGGAAGTGAATAAACCCTCAAAAGAGTGAAAGAGAAAAGAAAGAGAATAAAGAGAAATAAGAGAGTAAAATTAGGAAATTTCAATCTAGTAAACTAAGTTAGTGAGGCCAGGAGAGAGGAAAATTTGAATCCAAGTCCAGTATTGGCATACATTCATCTAATGCTTATGCTGCAGAACATCACACAAGAAAACCATGATTATTTGAAGCTTCTTAAGTGATGTGCATGCACATTCCTGTGACTTTTGTTTGGAGTTGAATGTTTGAATTTCCCCCAGTGGAACTAAAAATCCTGCTCGAAGTACTCTGGCGCCCTGACAGGCGAAGCAGCTCATGTGGTAGCGTAGTGCTGCAAAGTCAGTAAGAAAGAGGAGTAGCAGAAACAGTAAATTTTGGGGGGGCTGGTGTCTTTCTGAATTTCATAGAAATACAAATTCTTCTTTCACCTCAAATGCTATACTGGCCAGTCCAGACTTAGTATAGATTGAAGCAATCAGAAGTTAAATGTTGATATATATGCACAGAACGGGCATATATTATCTTATTTGCCTTTTCTTTCCTATTGGGTAGACCAAGATGTCAATGAAAACAACACTTCTGAACTAATTTTAAAGTACAGCAAGCTACTGGGCAGAGTGAAATGGCAAGATATTTCTGTGTCAAAAGTTTCAAAAAGTCATGTTGCAAGCTTTCTCTGTGTGATTACACACATCACAGGGCGCAGAAACTTCTGCCACAAAGCTTAATCCCTGTTATACTGGTAAGACTGCCCACATGAACATCTGACCTAGTGATTCCAACTCTTGTCCAGATTAGCAGCCGTTTCTACTTTTGTCTGTGTAAGTCCTTTGCCTGTGCACTATGCATATAGAGCACAGGTGGCCAATCACTGCATTTACGTACATGTCTGTGCCTGAATTGACCATTTGTGGTTGTGCACCCACTCACTGCCCAGGAGAAGGAAAAACCAACCAACCCTTGCAAGTGAATAACACCACACTCTTTTCCCTACTGCCTTTGAGATTTTGTAAGGTCCAGTCCCATGCCATGTAATTTTTCTTCCAAGAGATATAGCTCAGCAGGGGCTGATTGCTTTCCCATTAGCTTTTCTACATTTACAAAACATAAATTAATACAGACCACATTAACACACAGTTCTGCTAGATCCATTGCAAAACCTGGAATTCCTTCCAAGCCAAGCACTAGTGCTTTATTTCAAATTACTGTAAATCGTGACTGGCCTGTTTTGCTTTTTGACTAATGGGATGTGATACAGGACATGACCTTTGATTGGACATGGTCAGATCTTTATTTTGACTTTTGCTGCTCTTGGCTCTCTTTGCAGCAAGAACCAGCATTGCTTCTAGCTTCTGCGAAAAACACTGTCTTCTCTGATGCTTCCGTGGTGCTCAAAAGCTGTTGTTTCCATTGCAGAACAAAGAGGTGAGACCATGCAAAAGGCTGCGATCTCAAATGGTGAAAGTGGAACAAGTATCTCTCAGAGAAGAGGAAACGAAGCTGATTGATTGATACACAAGACTCAAACCCAACGATGTAAACTCCTGATTTTCAACTGTGTCTCATTCTCAGCTTCCAGAAGCCCCAGACTTCTACTGACATCACTTGGAGATAAAGGTGCTCAAGATCTCTGGAAATAAACACAGCTGAATATGAGCCAGCAGTGTGCCCAGGTGGCAAAGAAGGCCAACAGCATCCTGGCCTGTATCAGGAACAGTGTGGTGAGTAGCACTAGGGAAGTGATCGTCCACCTGTACTCGGCACTGGTTGGGCCCCACCTCGAGTACTGTGTCCGGTTTTGGGCCCCTCACAACAAAAAAGACATTGAGGTGCTGGAGCGGGTCCAGAGAAGGGCAGCGAAGCTGGCGAGGGGTCTGGAGAATAAGTCTTATGAAGAGCAGCTGAGGGAGCTGGGGCCGTTTAGCCAGGAGAAAAGGAGGCTGAGGGGAGACCTTATCACTCTCTACAACTATCTGAAAGGAGGTTGTAGCAAGGTGGGGGTTGGTCTCTTCTCCCAAGTAACAAGCGATAGGACAAGACAAAATGGCCTCAAGTTGCGCCTGGGGAAGTTTAGACTGGACATTAGGAAAAATTTGTCCACTGAAAGGGTACACTGAAAGCATTGGAACAGGCTGCCCGGGGAAGTGGTTGAGTCACCATCCCTGGAGGTATTTAAAAGATGGGTAGACATAGTGCTTAGAGATATGGTTTAGTGGTGGTTTTTGTCAGTTAGGTTGATGGTTGGACTAGATGATCTGAAAGGTCCCTTCCAACCTAGGCAATTCTATGATCTATGATTTCAGTTTTCTTCTGTAGGGTCATATTTTGATTGCTATAGTGTGGGGCAAATCCAAAGTAACTCCTGAAAACCACAGAGTCTGTAGTCAAAGGCAAAGGTTTTAGCTAATCCTTAGAGTCCAAGAAGTAGCATAAGACTGAGTAGACAAGTCTTCACATTCACTATGTGTTAAAGCCTCTAAGGATTGTTTTGTATTCATGAATGTCACAAGCAGTGACAGCATGGAAAAGAGATTGAGTGTGTATGAACTCTGAACTCTAATATGGATTGTGATAATGATAAGAACACAAGAGGCATTTTTATTAATGCACAGATTAAACAGAACGATTGCATGAGTGTAAGGTTCATGTAAGGTCCCCAAAAGTGCAACTCATGCACAGCTACACTCAGTGCAACACTGACCGTGTTCTATTTTGGGGGGTTTGCTGTTTTTTTTTTTTTTTAATTGTATTAAATTTATGTCTAATCCCAACCTAATTAAATCAGATTTCAGAAAGTTAGTTACAGTTTGTCTGACAAAGAGCTCACAGCATGTGGAGGCTGTGTTTAATAATGAGTGAATCATATAGTACATCAAATAAGCAAGGGCTTTCTGAATCAAACAACAAAACTCTTTGTGTATTTCAAGCCATCTTTGTAAACTGACCTTGTGTCCTGGGATTGCACAGACATGGCTCAAGGCTTTTCTGAAACTAAGCAAAACTCAGCTGTCGATTCCCAAAGCTGGTATTGGGAACATTAGATCTTTTTAGTGACGTTTACTTCACATGACTTTATTTTCACATACATAGACAAGATATCCAGCATCCAGGGAGGTAAATCGCATTCTATTTGCTTTCTCAGTGCTTTTGAAGGTACAAACGAGTTATCCAGTTGCAGACCATCATCTACCAATGCTCCAGTGCTGTGAAACTAAATGGAAGAAATGGATCTAAAGTAAAAGTTCACACTGAAAAAAAAAAATATTGGTGTTCGGTGCAAAAACCAAACTGTAATTTTCATCGCAGCAAATAGTTTCCACTTGTTCAGTTTGTGCTATACTTGTGGCCCTTAGGGACCAGGTATCATTTCTCAGACATATATGAATGGATGGACCCAGTGCCCTAAAGGAACTCCAACACATGTCATTACCTTGTGTTCTTCCTACGTAAACTCTCAAGCCGTTTTATTTGGCTATATTACCCTTTGCTTCCCTTGCTAAAAACAATCTTGCTGGCAGCGCTGCTTTTCCTCTGTAGAAGTGGCCACATTTCAATGACGGGTGATGTGAGCCCTGCAAATGCAGAGCCAAATTCCACGGTAACGCAAGAGCATGTAGGTATGACAGCAATGGATTTGTGCCTGGTCACACTGTGGCTCTATGGGGTAGACAGGCGATAAAATCGTCTGGGGTGAAAAGCATCGTAAAGTATTGCTAGTGTAGCTATGGTAGGCAAGTTCTATCACAAATGTGTTTAAAGGTCTCATGCTAAATGCCGGGTATTTACACAAATGTATTTCAGAATTCATCAATAAGTTCTTTGCCTTTCATCCTTTATTCATTCCATTCTTCTCACCACAGAACTGTTAGTTCATTATTTTTGAAGCACTGCTTGCTTCATTAAAAGCTATGGAAACCTGGTCATCAATGGAATACTTCAAAAAACAGCGTTTGATTTGGAGACGAAAGGGCCATTCCTGCAGCATCAGCAGCCCTGGCTTGGAGCTACACTGCTATAAAGCGTGGCCTCAAAAGCATGTGTGTGTGTGTATGTGTGCGCAATGGCCCAAGTGGAAAAGGAGTTTTTGACATGTAAACAACTATTTGTCTCCTGCACTCTTGAACACAGACCCATTATCTTATCGTTCATTAGCAGACTATTGAATTCACATAATCAGTAATAGTTTCTGGAAGCTGTTTGGCAAGCAGATATGGAAATTACTAACTCACAGCTGGGTAAGAAAAAATGGCAAATACACAGGTTGTGCTTGCTCTCTCCCCCCCCTTCCCCCCCCACCCCCCCCTTCCTTGGACACTGTAGATTTATTGCCTCACAGTATTCACAGATGATGTTTTCATAGTCACTAATGAGGTCCCAGCAGTTTCTTAACAATAACAGGACATTACTACTCCTAAGATATATTATGTGTTTTCCCCATTTTTCTCCATTTCGGTTGAATACTCAGAAGTGTGCTAGCTTAAAAATCTCCTGGTTTATTATTATTATGATTGATAGTCCAGTCACGTGATATAAACGACTGCTGGGGTGTAATTTTTAAATTGTTAATTTGTATATAACTTTAAAATATAATCGTTTAACATGCTGTTCATGGCTTTGTACATAAAAATGCCAAAATACTTGTTGGGTTGTTTTTGTTTCTACAGGCAAAAAGGCAACACAGCAGAGATGACTTTTCAATACTGTTGTGCATTCATTTTTCCTCCCTGCAAGAATCTGGCTTCAACCCATTCTAGTTGGCGGTGATGCACAAGGTAAGCTGAAAATATTTACTGGTAATAGTTAAAATTAATTTGTTTGGAGACCTGTGGGCCTTCAATGCTTATTCAGCAAAAACAACTCATTCAAATCCTGATTCAGGAAAGCATTTAAACATTTGTTTTATTTTACACATGTGTTTAAGTTACACTAACTTTGAGATAAGTCTGAGGGCTTTCTTTTCCTTGAATTTGAGCTTTCATGCATAACTCTTCTACAATAAAAAAGTAAGTTTACTTTAGGGTAGTTGGTAGCATGCTGCTTTCTGAAGTCAGATCAAGAAACTGCTGTCATTTAAGATCATAATGTTTAGAAGCTGCTAAAGATGAAATCATGTTTAATACGTGAGTATTTAGTAGGCTATAGCAAGTAAACCTAAGCAAAACAGAGTTTAGGAGATCAGCCTCTCGTTCACCTAGTTCTCTGAAGTATGAATTTACTGTCTCCTCTGCCTGTGATTTAAAATCTTTGCTCTAAAGTGTGAACCTAAGGAGCCTTCTGCGAGACAGATACTTGCAATGAGCACCATTCATAATGCTGAAACTATCCAAGGTATCAACCATTCCAACATCTACGCACTTTAGCTTCAAACAAATGAATATTCAGAGTGACTTCACAGATATGGGACTATACACACAGCTAAAGTTAAACTTGCGTGTAGCCTCTCGCAGGCATGGGACCAAAGAAGCTATTTGGTGGGAATGAATAAAGCTGTGGTCAGGAACCTCCCAGAGCTGCTATTTTCGCAATTAGCTCACACACCTTACTTAACACCTTCCAAGTCCCTTAGGTCTGCATTCAGACTAGGGACACTCTTCAGAGAGTATCCGAAGCAGAGGACAAAGTCCACACCCACTGAAATCAACAGGAGTTTTGCCAACAGGATCCACGTGACCAGAATCCCTCCCCAGGGAATGTGCATCATTTCTTTGGGTTTCATTGTTTATGAATGCAATCTGAGCATTTACTCTTCTTCTTTTTTTTTTTTTTAAATAATCGTTTTCCTTTCGTTACTTTCATCTTCCCTTCTCTCTTCCCTGTGTGGATGATTTGACAGGGAAGGCAGTAGGTGCAACGGACAAAAGAGTTTGTGGGGCAGAGGAGGAGTTCCCATTAATTTGGGAAGCAAAGCAAAGATTTTATCAGGTCTAACTCCTGTTCCGCTTGGTGTCACCTGGATTTTGACAGGAATTTTAGTTAATTCAAAATACTGTGTGCTAAAATTTTGTTCCTGAGAGATATATGGATGAGAGGCTGTAGTTTTTGTTTAGCAAACCTTGATCCTGAATCTGTAAGGAGACCCTCATGGCCAGGCACTTTCTTCTGTTGAAGTTGGATTAGGTGACAGTTAGTTAGATTTTAATGCTGTAATTTGTAAGCATGGACTCTTCGGTCCTGCACTCTTTTTTAATGAGTTGCCAGATTCAGTCAACACATGGTTCCAATTTTGCCCCACTTCAAATTCTTATGATATAAATTTCAATGGAAAAGTGTCACTTTGAAAACCAAAAAGCTCTATCAAGCAACTTAACATTTCATCAACAGATATATTTGCAGCCATTATCAGCAACTCGCTCCTGGCAGCGCCCCAGCACACTCTCCTAGGCACAGTGGATGTCTGCCCCTTGTTGGCTGTTAAAGCTGTAATATTTTCCTTGAAAGTTAGTTGCAAGAGTCTTATCCCCTAGTCCCTAGTATCTCCTTCTCTCTTTGAACTGCTTAGGCCATTTCCAGCCACTGAAAAATAGCCAGTCCTTTAGAGCAGATGACTGGAAAGAGTGGTAAAGGGGGAATAAAATCACAGAAACATAAGGGAAAATGATTTTTTTTTTTCTTGGAATGATAATGTCCCCATCTAATTTCTTCTTTTCTCCCTGGACATTACATTCTCACAGCTCTTGATTATCTCACCTGCCTGACAGTGCTCAAATGCACACCAGATGAACCAAGGTTTCCATTCCCATTTTGTAATCACTTTTCTTTTCCATGAGACTCTACAAAAGAGAAGAGAAAAACAAAACATGGGTGATGCTCAAAATTAAGAAAATACCAAATTGTCTCATGAGTGGCAGAATTAATGAAGCCTTGCCTCCTACAGGACTGTCCTTGTTCTTCTGCTTATCACCCCGAAAACTTGCTCATATTCCCTATGCCAGCCATATCAGAAATAAACAGCCTTTACTGGGGCTAGTTCATATTAATGCGTGTGCTGACTGACCAGCTGGCTGCAACCAAAGGAAATGTATAATGACTAAATACCAAATGCTTTTCCCTTGGGGTCTCAGGGGTGGGAGCAGAGAGGGGACTCTCCTCCATCCAGCAGCCAGTTTTCCTAAACTTGATGTTTGTGAGATTCCTACCCCTCTTCTACACTGGCTAGGAAAGGCACAATGGATTCAAAAGCTGTTTAGATTGGGAAAAACTGGCAAATACTGTAACAAAAAGTCCTCATCTTTGTACAAATCCATTGGAAAAAAAAAGGGGGAGGGGATACAGTTCCAAGTGCATCAGGTGGTCCTGTCCCTCACAGAGAGTTAGGGCTATCTTGTTCCCAGGAGAGGCAGAGATTTCTGGTTCCTGCTGAAGTCTCAGCTCTGAGGTGGAGAAGAGATGCTGCTGCTGACTCCTTCCGAAACTGTTCAACCCACGGTGGGCAGGGGCTTTCTCTGGTTATGAGCTTGTTTGAGAGAAGTGGCAACATGCTGATGTTTCAAACATAAAGTGTCAGTGTGGGAGCCATCCCTCATAGCCTCTGACTTGGAGCACCAAACAGGAAAAGCACAGCAATGCAAAAACATGGATCTGTTTCCCTGGCCCTTATTCATATGTGCCATAAAGGAGAAATCCCTAGCTGGTTTTTGTCATAAAGAAAGCTCCAAATCTCTCAGAGAAGGGCTTTGAAGGGCTACTTTGGGATGCAGGGTGAACTGTTGTGGGGTGGGCACTTGCAGAAGCTCTTGTACGGGAAGAACAAGGGCCTGAGGCAAATTTTTTCTTGGAAACAAGACCCTCTAGAGCCAGGTGGCTGGGAAGCCTTTGCCACAGAAGGACATTCTGATGGATGGAACCTGCCCAGATCAGATCTGGAGGAAAGGTGCTGTACCACAACTTTGCATTTTAAATATGATGGGTGTTTGGAGGTGGATGTGTTCCTCTGGGTGCTACGGGGAAGCTATTGAAGGGAGGAGCTCTTACTGGTGAGGATACGTCCCCTTTCGGGTGGCACAGCAGGTGCTGTCTGCCCTTGCTGGTACTTTGCAAATTGATGATACACGAGCAGAGATGATACACTGCCTGAGGGCCACAGGACTGGACATGGTCCTTCCTTGAAGAGCTCTGCTCCTGCACAGCCTGGCGCGCTGGCTGCCTCCTGTGTTTTACCTGTCTCATTCCCAGTGTGCAAGGGCAGAAGTTGCCATCTCATTTTAAAGAGCAGGCTTCATTAACCTTCACAGCTTATTAATGTACAGCTGCCACGGCATGCTAGCCATGGTGGGGCAGCCATGGATGTGGAGGTTAATCCCACCTCTGTGTTCTCCTCCTTTCTGTCCTGCCCTCCAGTGCTTGTCAGCCTTGACTAGAGGCAGAGTGGTGGTAACAGCCCTGGGTTTGCCACAGTATCTGCATGCCTTTACCTACGTTCATCTCCTTTTATTGATTTCTTAACGCAGCCACAAGCGCTGCTTGCTCCAAAATCCTGCTGCAAAACCTGTCGCCAGCCTCTGAGCAAATTCTTCTTGCCTGGAGCCGTGTCAGCCATGAAAGTGGCATCTCACTAGGCAGAAGTAATATTTCGACTGCAGTCAAGCAGGCTTTTCCCTAAAAGGAAAGAAATGATCGTTTTTCATGTAAGCGCCTAAAAATTTGTTTCCCTGGGCCAGGTATCCATGCCTGGTCCTGGTAGAGGGCTTCGTTAGTCCATGTGGATCTCTGTCAGTCTCAGCAGACGCATAGGGACCCTCATGAGCAGATCCCAGCAAAGGACTGGGACCCAGATTTGATAGACAGAGCTCACCCCTTTGCGAGCAGGTGTCCCCCATCAGCCCTGTCTCCGTGGTGGGGAACTGAAGCCAAGAAATAAAGGCTGGATGTTCAGAGTGTACTTTAACTTAATATCTGCTGATTTGGAAAGGCACAAGGCATCAGCTCTTACTATTGACTGCAGTTGGTAGTATAGGGCCCTTCACATGTCAGATCGCTTATTTAGAGCCCTAAATTTAGAACTTGAACTCTCAACAAGACGGGAAATATTAGCCATGGGTTGTTACTGCTATGTGCACAGTGAAAGCGTACAGCCCTCCTGCTGCTTGGCTTTCAGGCAATTTGTCCTTTTTTGTCCTTTCAGGCAAATTTAATCCTTTCAGGATGTTTGTTGTCCTTGATTAATGAAATCAGATGCCTATAATACAATTTCTGCCATTAGCTACCATCTCTGCTGTCAGACAACCCAGTGTTACAAAAAGCATCCTAAATGAAAATACATTTTTCATTTCAGAAGCGTGTTTTCATCTTCAGAGTGCAACCTCATTCTGCTGAAAGCTAGGAAAACCATCTTAGTTTTAGAGCTACAGGACAGTGTTAGACTCAAAGCACAGTCTTAGACTCAAAGATTCTCAGAACTATGCTTTTCCTACTACAGAGTCAATCTCTCTCCAAAGCTTTTGCTTTTGTTTTAACTGGAACAGAGAAGAAAAGATTAATAAGATTAAAATAGAAGAATAATATTCTCAGTTCATTTACATCCTCTCTTTAGTTTTCTGTAATGATGGAGAACAAGGCAGTTAACTTGTTCTTACCAACATAGGAGTACTCACTACAATAAAGTATTACCCAAGGTAAAATCTTTCATTTCAACCACTCAATTATTTTCTAGTTATGTCCAGTTTAAAAGAAAAGGTGAGAATGACTTGGCTCAGTTTGAAGTACTGAACGTGAATTGACAATTTGCAGTTTGGAACACCTCCTCCCCACCCACGCACAAATTCATAAATATAGGGATAATATGATAAATATATCCACTGATCATTTGAAATTCCAGATAATTTACTACGGGTAGACCTCTGGTTGGGGACTTTCTTTCCCCAGCCGATTCAATATGTGCTGTTACCTAAAATCAAAATCAACCTCATACAAAGCTGCTGAAAGCTTTATGTGCTCTGAGAACACACCACACCTAAACGCAGTAGGACATTGTTTCCTCGCTGTAAGAGAGATTGCAGAGAGTTGCAAATAATAGTTCAGTTGCCCAATGTATTTTTAATGGATTAGCAAAGTTAACAAATGGTATTTTATTTCTGGCTCGTTCTGATGTAATGTAGTTCTTTCAAAAGCATACTAGATGTTCCAGTTTAATGACCCTTCCTCTTTTCAGGGAACAAATATACACGTTCCTGTTGCTCAGTCCTTCACACCGACCTTCCAAAAAATAGCTGGAGACAGGACAGCTTTTGTCCTAACTGGATTAGAAATACTCAGTTCTAGCTTTACATTCTGATGAGAGGAATTTTGACAACCTGGGTGGGGCAGCCTTTAAGTAAACTGAATTAGGTAGGGACGATACCAGGCCACCTTCTCAGAATAATCCACAAACCCGTCAGGGACTACAGCTTCTCTCACGCTGGTATCAGTTTATCATGGCCATCGTACGTGTTTCTGCCAAGGGTCGCTGGTGTCTGAGCGTGGGTTACACCCAGCCACGATGATCCTAACAGCGGAGGGTGGGCGGAGGGAGCACATTTTGTCTTCTTCCCCNCCCCCGGGTTTTAAATGTGACCTTCTTCCATCAGAGTGACCGCTTCAGGCTCCCGCTTCTGGTTGGAAGGGCGGGGTGAATGGTTTCCTCTTCCTCCTCCCTTCCCGTCCCTTCCCGTCCCGTCCCTTCCCTGCTCCCAGCTCTGCTGCACAGATCACTTGGCTGGGAGAGGCAGAGGGGAAGGGTGTTTCTAATGCCAAGGGCTTGAAAAGGACTGTGAGGATATTCTGCACAATTCCTGTTTCAGGCAGAAATAAATGCAGAGGCAAAGCACAAGGCAGGGAAGAACAAAACGAAAAATCCCCAAGCCCCCAGTGAGATACTGAAGCCACAAACAAATCCAGAGAACGGCAGAGATATCCAGGTGCCCACGAAAAGCCTAAGCAGTGGCAGGGCTCATCCCTCCCATTAGCTGCCCTGAAATGAAGTCTGTGGCCTGTCTCCCAGTTAGAGGGCTGCCAAATCCTTTCCAGCCTCGCTGCCGGCCTGTCCTCACCACGTTTCAAACCAGTCAGAACCATTTCCCTCATAACCCACAGTCCAAAAGGGATCAGAGCTGAGATGCAAGCACTGTGGTCCGCACCGGGCCGCGTGAAGTATTTTGAGGGCAAAGGGTGGTAAGAGCACCCTCATCAGAAGAAGGCAGAAGAGCACCCTCATTTTTTCAGCAAATGTAAATGAAGCTGAGGGGACCCAGCCAACTGCTTTTCCTGGCGGTTTGAAGGCTGTACAGCAGCAGAGAAGCCGTTTGAATCTCACTTTCTCCATTCCTGGGTAGCTGAGGTGGTGACTTCCCTACACAGTCAAATTAAAATAGTTTTGTCTTAGGCCTAAATCACAGTTCTCCACTCATTTTCAGGTCAGCCTCTTGCAGTCTGATGCAATCGTGGCAAAACTTACTGGCTGCTTCAGTCAAGAGCAGGCTGTTTTGAATCTCCTGGATCAAAAATACCATGCTTTCGAACACGCACTACCTGCCCACTTCCAGGAACCCCACCAAGCCCTGCGCACCGTGGGGGATGATATGATCTCATCTGCCATGAGAAACAAGGAGTGACTATAAGCGGCTGTTCAGCTAATCCCGCATTGCTCACATGGCACCAGTGCCCCTCGGAGGCCTTTTGGGAATTCTGCCGCATGGCAGAAGCGTGGTCCCTGTCTCTGTCCTGCTCCTGGAGGCTGGCGGCGCGTCATGCCAAGGGGAAATTTGCTCCCACGTCGAAGCCAGCACAGCCTGCTCTCTCTCAGAACATGATGGAAAATGCACTTCTTTGTTCAGTGGTTTTACTAAGTGTAAAAGTGTAAAAACCTTGATGGTTTGCCATCTGGATGGAAATTGCTCCCCGTTCAGGGGAAGACAGGTAAAATGCACAGCATGTGGGTGCAGCCTTTTTTGCTGTAGGTTTTGATGTGGAAAACATTCAGTCTCTCAGGTGATTACTGCCATATTTATGTGTAATAACAGTAAATAATACTAAAAGAACAACAACAACCTGACGAGCACCACCACGGAGCAATGCTCTGAAAACCGAAGCGAGTCGACAGCTCTGTGAAAGAGGGGGCTGCAAAGGCACTGCAGGTTAGGTGCAAAGTGACTTTGGAAATGAATGTCTCCAGCAGGAGAAAAAAAAAAAAAAAAAAAGAAGCAAAAAAGAGCACGTGTTTGTTTGCGGAGACTGGGTGGGGGGCAGGACAGCGAGGTGGTGCCGGAGACCTCGTGGGGAAGAGGGCGAGCAAAACGGGAGGATGTAAAAAAAGAGCAAAGGACTTTTGTGAGCTTTTTGGCAGATGCTGGAGCAGGTGGAATGCAGAGTGTTTACACAGCTCATATTTCAATATACTAAGAAAACATGGGGAGTCAGGCTCTAAGCTGTTATTAAGCTCCCCTCCCCTCCTGCCCCAACCACTTCTTTAAAATCTGCCTTCAGATCTCGAATGAAACTGCTCTCTGCTGTACTGATGGCGCTGGGGCAGCGACTGTGCCACCAGCTGAGAAAACAAATTTGAGAAAGAGAGTGTGCGCTCAGGTTAACAAGCCTTGGGAAAGCGAGTCATG
>VYZM01017385.1:12823-131750 GCA_013398915.1 Dromas ardeola | reverse complement strand
CTATTCCCCAAAGCCCCTGGAAATAGTGCGCTTTGGTAGGAGAAGCTGTCCGGCATCGAATGGCGGACGGGCTTCAGAGCAGCATGAGGGGAGGAGAGGGGAGATTTACAATGTTCCAGTTTTGACTTTTTGCATAATGAAAACCAGAGGTCTAATAAAATACAGCAGCAGTGACACTGCAATGGGGGGAAAAAAGGAAAACAAACTTTTAGGATAAAATAAACATCGTGTACTCAAGTAAGGAGTCTATCTCTATTTCCACCTATGGATACAGACATAAACACACTCTCCTCTACTAATTCAAACTAAGAAGATTAAATCCAGGTAAACTGAACACAAGCTAGGTAGGAATATTTCCTGTTAGCAAATCAGTGCTCAGCGAACTAGCCCAGAAAGCAACTTTGGCCACAGGACTGTATGAGTGGCCCAAAGGTGTTTTCATACCTTCTTGCCACTCACCCATGATCTGACACTGCTTATTCAGAAAAGGGCCAAAAATATATTTTTGAAAAGTTCTCGGTTTATTCAGAATGATATTAGCAGGGGGGGTTATTGCATTTATGCTTTTATTACTTTTTAGGGAGAACTTTTTTTTTTTTTGGGGTGGAGCAGAGGAAATAACAGAACACATCTGAATAGCTCAATGGGCTGCTTTACATCCCATGGGATGAAAATTACATTGTCCAATAACTGATATACATAGTGCTTCTCATCTTTAAAGCAATGTGGAAATATTATGATCAGGATATATTGGCTAGTTAGAGGAGCTGGCAGACCTGTGCAGCGCACAGAGCAGCTTGCATCCTTCAGAGTTCCTGTGTAGTGCGTTCACTTTGGGATGCAAAACTAAAACTTCTCCATGGTTGTGAGTGTGGGGCAAAACTGAGGGTGGAAAGAAAGGGGTCATGGGCTGCAGTCTCTGCCCCTTCCAGTTGTTCCGGGAAGTTCAGGTTCTGAGTTTAATTCACAGGTTGGTTTCATTCTTAATCTGTGATCCTGGGAAAATCATTTAACTTCTTTGACTTCTCCAGTTACTCATCCATAAAACAGATAGTTTTATTTGAGCTGGGAAGCTCAAGTATACTTGAAATTTTTACAGGAAAAGTAGTATAAAGGGAAAAAAATTGCCTGAACAGCAGTAGCAGCAAGACATACTTGAAAATCAGTGGGCTGCTTTGAAATGCATTTGTTAATTCTATGCTATTTACTTGGGGTTTGGAACGGCACATCCTTTGACCACACGCCCTATTATTAGTGATATATTCACTAATAAAGTCGCATTGTCCTGATGTCAATGAAATACAGCATTTGAAATTCAATAACTGTATCCTGCATCCTGTTCAAGGTCCACGAGCAGCCAGGCTGACCGGCTTGCAGAGCTCCTGCTCTTAGATCACGTTTGGCTGATGCAAGCTCAGCCGAAGAGCGCTAGTGCTGACTTTGGGTGTCCAAACATAATCTCCCAAATTTGAGAGCAAGGCTTGCCATCCATGCATTTATCATGGCTTCATGACTTCTGGCCAGCACATTGAAGAAGATGTACTGCACTCTGCCTAATTCAGAACACGCTTTGGAAAAGCAGCGAGCGCTTAATGGACAGACTCAGAACTCCTCTGGCTGAAAAACAGATTCCCCCTATTCCTCCTCTCCCTCCTCCCCCTTCTCTCCTCGAGGAATTTAATACAAAATATCATCTGTGGACAAGAGGCAGTAAAACTGTTAGGGAACATACAGCCATAGAGTGAAAATCCAAACCTGCGTTATTAGATACCGTTCTTCGTTCATCGGCCAGACAACTAACTGAGCTGACGCCTCGCTGTCCTGAGCTGTGTGTGGGTCCTGGCCCCTCTCTAGGACCCCCCTGTCACCCCTGTAAAGCCAAAACTGGAAGCCTGTATCTGCGAGCTTTACCTCAGGAGCTATGAAACGAAGTGAGCTGATCCCTGGTCCCTTCGAGTGACCACCTCAAATACAACAGCACCCTCCACTGTCTGCTCGGGGTAGAGGGAAGGCTGCCCGGGTAATTCCCTCTGACAAGATGATAAAACCCAGCCAGCGGAGATCAGTCTAATTATGACAGATTATCCAGCTGTTTGAAGAACACAAATTAATATGGATGATGGTAAGTAAGTGATTGGAATGCGGCCATTCGCTTGAAAAAATTATAAAAGGGAACGACACTTCAAAAAATGTGACCCACTTCGGAGCAAAATTAAAGACGAAATCGTAATTAGTCTACTGTGTATATTCTACTATGATATCATTCCAAAGAATGTAAAATTCTTTATGGTTAGTATTTTTCCCTTATGCTGTTATTTGAAGATACTTTTTCAGTCTCAAGGAAATACAAGTCAGATGTGCTTTCTCACAGTAAACCTCAGCCATTTTAAGTTAGAATGGCTTATAGCCAGAGAGCTATACACATTTATGAGTCACAGCTCCTTTCAGTCACAAATGCAGGACACTAAACATGACCACCAGCTACTATTTCTGTGTTAGGGGGCCTTTCTGGAACAACAGTGTCAGGAATATTTGATGAAAAGGCACTGTAAAAATAGGCTGGTTTACTCAATTTTTTCTTTCCCTCCCATACATTTTTTTTTCCTTACTTCTTTTTGTTTCAAATATGTTTCTTTTCCTTAAAACACTCATGACTGAGCTGAATTTGTCATTAGCATTCACTGGTGTAAACAAATAGGACAGAATTGCCACTGGTAGAGCGTCACCTAGTAAGCAGGGAATGAGGTGCACGTACTGAAAATATTGGCAGAGGGGAGGAGAGGGCAGGAGAATGACAGGCAATCAATGTAGCTGGAAGAAGAGGGAAACGGTGGAGACCATGATGTCCGTGAGGAAAGAGCAGGTTCCTCCTCCAGCTCTGTGGGCAGTCCCTTATGGCCTCCTGTCAGACCTGGAAGCTCTCCTTTTGGTTGTGATTTCTGCTGCACTGCAACTATACAGCCCAATTCTTGTGCCACGCATGCTGCAAACACACAGTACCTCAGCAGCTTCTCAGTCTGTGTCACCAAGGAGAGGAAGTATAACACAGATATTACAGATCTGCCTGAACACCCTCAGAAATTCCCTAATTTCCAGCACAGAGCATCAGTTCCCAGCAAGGCAGATGTGTCTCACTGGGAAGGCTTCCCAGTACCAGCAGCAGGGAAATACGACGAAAAGTTTCTGTACTGCCACATCTGGACGATTGGTGCAGAGCCCAAATTAAAGAAGACCTTTCGGACTTCCTAGCTTGCTTTTTTTTTCCATATGAGCACTGCTGGAGCTGGTGACAGGACAATGAAGAGGTAAAAGAAAAGATTTAGGTGGTAAAAGCAGGGATTTATGTAGAGGTGGCAGGCAAGGCAAAAGGGAGGTTCCAGTGGGCACAAAGAAAAGGAGGAGGAAGATGAGGCAGCAGTAGTGAGGCTTACCCCAGGAGGTTTGGACCAACCCTTCCCAACAGCAGAGAGCAGTGAACTTCTTTGGGGAGTGGATGCTTTGCTCGGGGGCTCTTGGCTCCAAAAGGGTCATACCAGCAGCCCCCTCCAGCTGAGCCATTGCTTTGCTCGCAGACCTTGGGAAGGACTCTGGGAACAATTTCAGCTCTTTGCAAAGCAGAGCAAGAGGTAAGGCATGGTTAGTGTGTATGGGAGGGTAACAGCTCTTTGACAGCCTTCCAGGAAAAGACCTGCTGCAGGTGCAGGCAGTGCATGAAGGAAAGTCTGCTACCGCAGCCCGATGATCACTCTTCTTAGTCCATGGGGCTGGTGAATGAGGTCTGAGTCTGGGGCAGGAGCAGCATAGCTGTGACAATCTCTAAGGATGCAGAAGGACACCTGACAGCATGGATGTGCGGCTGCAGGGGAAGAGCCAAGGAACTAAAGGCAGAGTGGTCCCCCCTACTTGCCTTCATGAAGTGATGCTTGACCTGTGCTGCTGCCATGGGTACACTGGAGCATGCTGCAGAGACACAGGGGCTGCTTTAGGGACTGGTAGATCTTTAGCTGCGGCAATGTATGTCTTGGTATGGTCGCTTTGTAACCAGTGGGGTCAGATGAGAAAGGGACTCTGTGGTGACAGAGCTAGGTTACTACTGATACCAAAGAGAAACAGGGCGTCTCTGCACCAAACCACACTGTTTGCTCTTTATTTAGATTTCAGGACTGTTGCTTAAATGTTTATCATATACCTTATTTGTAATTAAAATTGAAATTATCAAAGGGACTCCAACTCTCATGGACAGCCAGAGAGAGCTGGGAATACAGTTCCCCTAAGCTCCTTCCAAAACTGTCAGCAAAAAAATAAAATGTCCCATTTAATATTCCAGAAGCTTTTAACAAAAACATTCATAGTGCATCCAAAACTTACTTCCTGCTGCGCAAAAAGCAGAATCAAGAAAGCTCCAGTCTCAGCCTGAATTTTCAAAATGCCATTGTGCAAGTCTTTGGCAAGACTTTATCCAGCTCAGGTCACTCACATTCAAGAATGACTTTATTCAGACCGGGACAGTTGTGGAAGACTTCAGGCTCAGGGTAAGAAAAGCCTGTCTTTCTGGATGAGACCAAAAGAGCCCGTCTTGTTTAGTCTAGAAAAAAGGAGCTTGAAATGTATTCACTTTTTATAAATACATCAAGGCAGTAGACACCAGGAGGGCTGACGAGCTATTTAAGCTAAAGAATGATGTTGTCAGAAAAACAAATAGCAATAGGCTGTCCCTGAATACATTCCCACTGGAAATTATGACAAGTTTTCTAGCAGAAAGGGCAAAAAATTTCTGGTAAAACATTAGCAGTAGTTGAAATGTGAAGCTCGATCAGTTTATGAGAGGGCTTATGTGATGTAATTGCCTGCATTAACAGGGGACTGAGTCAAAGACGACTACTCAGGAGGTCCTTCCCAATCCAGGCTCCTCAGCCGGCTGGTCATTTGGATGCCTTCCTCATTGGGTTTCCACACTCAGATCTGCTGGAAGGATATGTTTTCCAGAAAGTGTGGAGCTTTCTGACTATTTTGCCTGGGTCAACCTTAGAGACACACCAAAAAAAAAGTCAACACCATGACTTAAAAATACTTTATTTTTTACACCCCCCCCCCCAAAAAAAATCTCTTTTTGAGAGCTATTTGGCCACGGGCTCAGGATCAGCATTCTTAGATAGACATTGGCTTGAAAGGGGAGTACCTGATACACTATTAGGTAGATGCTAATTTGTTGACAGCAATATGTTCTGGTGCGCATGCCCCAAGGCTAATTTAATCGTCCATCACTGTTCAATAACACCTACGTCTACCAGATACTATCTGATGGAAAGGGTAGTAATGAAACACTCCATTGCCTTGAGGAATCTGAGAGAATTCATTCAACTGGATGAAGCAAGAGGACACATTACAGAAGTATATACGTAGATCACAGCAGTCTGTATCAAATCCATGTTTCCCCTGGTCCACAATACCCAAAACCTAAGAGAAGACCGCAAGTTGCTTAAAAGTTTACAGACACTTGAGTGTGTTCACGCATCAGACTCTGTGATTACTACACAGATAATTACAAAAATCAAGACAGGCAATCTTGGCAGCAGAAATGCAGTTAGTGTTCCACTAGCATCTGCTGCCCTATAATACCGAATTATTTTTCATTTTTAAAGCAGCTTTGAAACAGTTTCATTATAAAATTGCATACCTACATAACTGCCTCCAAGCCATCTCATACTTTTGGCTTTTCTGAGATGCATTATACAGCTTCCGTCAATAATTTGATTTACTAAACAATGGATCAGCGTCTGGACAAGGCTGAAGAAAAGTACGGCTGTGACTTCCATCTTGGAAAGTGCCTGTATATAGTGCCTGTATCATGAGACTACTATTTGTAGCAATGCAAGTAAGCAGACAGAAGAATGCATTAACTATTCCTGGCATTTAGACGTTATGATGATGAAGACTGCATTTATGTAAAACCACACACACACACAGTATCTGAACAGATAGGTCCATATGAGAAGAAAAGACTGTCACTCATGTCCTTGATAATCTATGTAGAAGCCAGTATGAAAGCCAAAGAAAAGCAACACATTTCTAGAAACTGAGATTGGCATTGCAGAAAGATCATTATGTCTTGATTCTGTTATACTGTAAAACTGAGGCCATTCATAGTTGCTGACCAAACATCAACACAACATCAGCTGCCCGTGGTTCTCATTCTCCTATCAGCAAATGCATGTTGTTGAACACGCTGCAACATGAGAGTCTTCCTATTTTGTGCTCAAATCAAGCTACCCGAACAAAAAGGAGAAGTACACAAGGGAAGTTAATTTCTTTTAGACAGCTTTTCAGGCATTGCAGCTCCTGCTCGTTTTATGTCTACACTGAGGTCAAGCTAGTGTGGACCAACATCGAGGACTGTTTACCAGAATGCCTGAACTAGATGAAAAGCTGCAAGCCTGGCATTTCTACACATTGAATTAATGGAATTTGAGAGAGAACGTGGCAATTGGGGTCATCCATTGATAGGAGATACTTTATTTTCTTGCTAAAGACAAAAAGCTTGACATAGCTTTCTGAACAGCACAAATATTGTTAGGTTTCTCTCCCAAGACCAGCAATAATGAAAAATGGTTTACAAAGTAAGGCATCTGTGGTCGAATCAATGAATATCACAGCTGTTTGCAAGAACTGTATAAATCTGAACAATATTAGTCAGCTACCTATATTGGAGAGACCTTTACATTCAAGAAAGAAGTTCCCCCCCGTGAACATTCATCTTTAAACTGGTTGCAGCATTAATTCAGACAGGAAAGCAACTGGTGAAGGTTGCCTATTAACTACGGGCAGTCTGGTAGTTACAAGGCACTGGAGACTTTTGGTAGGTTATAAGGCCCTGCACTGAACTGTTAAACTATAGGTGTGTTTTTCACCAGTGCTGTGCAGTTGATTTACTCACTAAAAAGCACATACGCAAAAATAGCATGAATTTTCAGTTATCACTTAGCAGCTTTGCTGGAGCAAAGCAAGGTGAAAAAGCATTTCCCACTGGAACGTATACATATTTGCGTATTTTATTTTCTTTTTATAATATTGCTTTTGAAATTGAATTAGGAACCAATCTAAGCTCAACATGGATAGGTTAATGAAATAAAAATATTTGTACCAGCCTGAAAACTCTCTGAGCAGGTGGTGTTCCCAGGGGAGCTGTTTGGATGGTTTTTATAACTTCCAGAAAAACAAACAGCTATCTCTCAAGTGATAGCTGCATTGTTTTACAAAGTTTCTGCCCTAATGACTTAGGGCACAGTAACCTGTGGCTCTCCCTTACGTAGACACGATGTTATCTATCTGCTCTGTGAATCCAAGCAGAAGAGTGGGCTTGTTTTTCTCCAATGTATGGGAAAGAAAATACCAAAATAAATTACATGCAGAATAAGAAAAAAAACCCCAAACCAATCCCCAAGACGCGTGCAGCGCGTGTAAATGAGCCATAGCTTCAACTGTTCATTTTGAAGCCCTTCCTCCATGGTCTATATTTGAAGTATCAGTCCTACTCTGGTGAAGATTTTTGAATCAGGTGAGCTGCTAAAATGCAACTCATCTGGGCCCTGTGGCAAGTCTGTTCACTACATTTTGAAGGCAAGATAAAATGTCCCATCTTTCTAAAAGATTTGACTTGCTGTTAAGTCATTTATGCCCGTGGGAGGACTGATAAAATGGTCTTAGCTGAAGCCCTATGCACAGCCAATGAATCCAAAGAGTTCACGTTTGTATTAACGCTGTCGTTTCCAACCCCTCATTTACCAGGTCCCTCCTCACCTGACAAAATATGCAAGCATTCAGCAGCACAATAGATTCGCAATTTTCAGTCTTGAGAAATATTCCGTAAGTCCAACACTGCATCATTCACTTGGAAAAATGTAAGCAAAGAGAAGTTTGCATCCAGAAACAAAAATCAGATCACTGAAAAACCTAAACTATGCCTGAAGTTTTACGAACGGAGAGGTTGGATTTGTTCAGTTTCATGCCAGGCTTGTTTAGGACAGTGAAACTCCACTTCCTTGTTAAAAAAAAAAAAGCAAAATGGTTTGGCAAGTCTCTGCTAAAACTGACTTCATTTTACATATATTATGCTAGTTTCCTCAGAATGGTGGCTCAAACCAGATCAAAGCACAAAACAAGGTAGTCACCAACCTAGGCTATGCTCCAGATACAATTTCTCTTGGCTGTTTTGCCCAGACGTGGACTTGTCCCTTCTTTTGGCTCTTAACACATTTCAGAGTTAACATGAACAGGCAGTGGGATCGTGTTGCCTGTGGTCTGCAGACCTAATATCAGACATCAGCTCCATTTCTTCATATTTCATTTATTGCTTTCCTTGGTTATGGTTTCCATAAGATTTAGGGAAAAAAAAGATTTTAAAGTACATAAAAAAAAGGGGCATTTTGATTTCAGCTCTCCCCCAGGTGTGGGTACATGGAATCAATGCACCCAGTGCTTCCCAGAGCACAAGACCCAAGGCTATCTTCCCTTTATGATGAGGGCTTTTGTTACTTCTCTTCAGGAAAAGATACTGACTAAACAATGATTATAGTCCTCAGTTTGTGTAATCTGAGGAAGTTATGCTCTTTCCAGTCTCTTTTGTGGAAAATGCAGGACCACACACTCAGTTTTACCTTTTTTTACTAGGCCATTTCTTTCCCCCACGGTCTTTTATAAACCTTATAGCTGACCACATAAAGACAAGGTGATGTGACAGAGTTCTTGTAATTGAAAGTGCTGTGGAACAGATTTAGGGCTGCCTTGATGATGGAGTGGGGCACGGCCTCGCAGCTGAAGGCCAAGTTCAGAGCCAGTATTGGCGCAGGGGTTTGCACTAACTGCTTTAGAGCCATGCTCGCTTTCTGAATTTGGCCCAGAGTCTCTTTGGCTAGGGAGTCAAACAACGAGCAAAAAACTGGTGGTTATGAAACTGCGCAGTTATTACAGCCTCTAAGAACTCAGCTTGTAACATATTATAGTTGTAACAAAAAAAAAAAATTGCAATCTTTGCCGAAATTACTTCACTTGTTTGACAGCTGATTCCTATTAAGGGTTTGTATGGATCATACCAGTAATCTTGATAAACCTCTGATAAGGTGTCCAGATGTCCTGGTTTTGCCAGTTTCTAATTAGCAGTCCCGGGGTCCTGTCAATTTAAGTTGGTGTTTGCTGCCCAGGGCCATAAAGTGAAAAGTTTTCTGCATCTGATGTCAATTCTTCAAAGAAGGACCCCCTCCTTACCATTGGATATTGAGTCCCAGTTGGAGAGACTGCAAATTTGATCAGCCTAACAGAAATTACAGGCAAGCCTGGAAACAATATTCTCATGTGTATGTCCTAAAAAAGTGCCATTCTTCCTCCACGCTTCGCCTGCGCCTATGGCCAGACGTGCCCCAACCTTCCTAGGGAGAGACAGGGCTTCCTCTTGTCCTGTGTCCTGCACAGACAAAATCCCATTCTGCTTCTCCCTACGCCCTGCCAAGGTTTGTGTCTCAAATATGACCAAAGGAGAAAAAAATAAAAATACTAAATGCTGGCTAGATAGGGCTCATTTCCTCACAGGAATACAAGGGCAGCCATAAACAAATGTGAATGGAGACGTAAACATATATGTGAGGCGCTTCTTAAAGCCTGCTGTCCAGAGAGAGTCCAAGTGACTTGATGCTGAACTGCTGCTCCAAGGATGGGGTTTTCTAGCCTGGGACAGGAAACACAATTCATCTTCAAGGACCTCATGCTTTAGGGAAGCTTGGGGGTCTGTATCTAGTCACGCCGCTGTCTCTTTCTGGCAATATAAAAAGTAAAGGAAAAAGCAGCTACAGAGGACTCCCACCAGAGGAGAAAAAACCCTCCAGTATCTCAAGTGAAAGAAACTGCTAGCTGATTTCATGTCCCTTGCCTAGCTGTTTCAGTAATGAGGCACATTGCCTGCTGCTAAGAACATACACCACAGGGACAAAAATCTCCCCACTTTTGTCTTGCTGAAAGACAGGCACCGGGAGGAGGTGGAGGTCGAAGGGCAAGCCAAGGATTTAAAAAGTGAAAACCTGAAGGGCAGGAAGAGCAAGTAGTAGGTGTGCAGATAAAGCTAATCTGATTAGTCCTACAACAATATGTGTCACAGCATTTCGCTCCCTCCCTAAAAATATCATTCATTTATACCAAGCAGGCTGAAGCAACACCAGCCACTTCCCTGCCTACAGGGATCTCAAGATGACACCCTCTAAAAAGTGTAACCATTTAAATTTAAAATTCCCAGGACAGATAGATCCAGTTTAAAGACTGAAATGAAAAGTGCAGGTCATCTACTACCTTTCAGACAAGTGCTGGGAAAGGGAATTGCATATGACAGTTCTGGCAGCAAATTCGTCCAGACCTTCCTTTGCTCTAAACGCCCTTAGATCCCATAAAACCTTTATCCTTTTCTTCTGTAGCTCCAAAGGATAAGATTTCAAGAACAAGCAAACTAGGAGTTACTGAGGTGGGAGGCAATCTAAATGTGGCCATAGTGGTTAAAACTTAGAGTTTAGCTTAAGACATTGTGATTTCTTGTAGCTTCTGTAATAAGACAGTTAGAAAGCAGTAGATACAATCTTCCATAATGCACAGCAGTTTAACACTTCTGTTTTAGTGTCACCTTTTGCTTATCCCCTAGTACCATTAGTTTTTATCTCATTTGTCCTGCCGTTATGTGTGCGTGCACATTGGAGTTGCAAATTACAGGGCTGCTAGAGTCTTCAGAAAATAAAAAAGCAGCTACAGAATACTATAAATATCATCTCAGGCACTGCCTTTTCATCCGCATTCAGGAGGAGAAAGCTCTTGCTGACAATCCCCCTGTGTTTTCCATGTTAGGGGAAGGCGTGACCCCAGGAATCTGCCAAAGCGGCTCCACTGCCACCTTCTCCACCCTCTTTCCACTTTCCTCATGGTTGCAGAAGGAAAGCAGAGGTGCTAGAGAGCACAGAGTCATCGCTGAGATTATCAAGGGTCGACCCACAAAAGATTTCTCAACCGAGGCCTTAAGAAGGGTATCGAATTGTCACGGTGAGATGTAAATGCGGGAGCAAGAAAAGCCGCACTGTGAGCCCAGACGCCCTGCAAGAGGAAAGCCGCCGCTGCGGCGTCCTGCCGGCACCGGCTGCTGCTGAAAGCACAGACGCAGAGTGAGATACAGACGCGCTCAGCTCAGGGGTTTGGTATGCTTCCCCGGCAGACCAGAGTTGTCCCTGTTTAGTTTCAGGGAAAACTCATCCAGCCGACTCCACAGAGGAGAGCCTTCAATACGCAACGCAGCTTGCCAGGAAAGTTAGCTGGTCATGTGAAATGTCAGAAGGAAAATGAGGAACCCCATTTGTCAGAATTATAAACTGATAAAATTGGAACCCTGCCTCTCAAATAATATTAATGGTAAATAAAATGCAGCTTTTCAATGAGCAGGCAAGCTAAGCAAAAAGAAATAAAACAATTAAAGTCAAATTTCTGGGTGCCTGTCCCATCACTGTCTCTACGAAGTGTGTTGATGCGGGAAGCAGAAGCCCTGCTTTGTAGAGACGCAGGTTTTCGCTCAGTGCCCACCAGACTGCATTATGTCCCTTACGTACGCTTTACGCGGTGCAGGGACTTCACTGAGCAGTTTCCACTCATGCTGCTCCTGCCCGGTATCAAGCTGTCCGCAAGCTTTGCATTCGTGTTTTCTTTATGTGCAGTGAACTACGGTAGTTCAGACCACAAAAGGCTATTGTTGGATGTGTTAGGAAAAGCAGGATTTATAGGCTGTGCCTTTTTGTTCTTTCGACAGATAAACGCTAATACCAAAATTATAGCACAAGCTCTTAAAGTCCAATAATTAAAAACAAAGGTTAGTCCCTATGGCAAGAGGTACTAAGGTCTGCAAGATGTCCTTCAAATTGAAACCGACTGTGTAACTCACAAATAATATGCATACAAATTAGCAAAATGTGATCATCCACTTTTGTTTATCTAAAGCATATTCTTTTCTTGTGGTTTTTGCATACATTGCATTTACAGTGTGAATAAGCCACACATACCTAGTGTTTATCATCCAGTATTTCACATGGGGAAGATGGAAATTAATGTTTTGGTTTAAATTCAAGAAAATCTTCCCTCCTTTCCATGACCCAGTGCCTGATTTGATTCTTATGACAACTACAGCTGCTTGCCTTAGAGCAAAACAGAAAGAAACATCTATAAAACACAGTACTTCTCTCCAAAAATACGATACCCACTGAAAAGAAGCTGCAAAAAATCATTAATGCAGTCCTGGAAAAAAATAAATCATGGAAAGACGAAAACATGTATTTCAAAGTTTGCCCAGTGAACTAACTCCTTTTGATGTACAAATTAGGCTACACATCAAACAAGCCCCTGAGAAATTTTCATGTGCTTCCTGATTTCAATGACAAGTGAAATAAAATTTTTCTGGCCATTTCCAAAGACATGTTTTGTAATTTTAACAAAATGCTGAGGAACAGCCCAGCCCCTGGATAGACTTACTTTTACTATGCTTTTGATTTTCAATAAACAAAAGACAAGTTGCTGTCCTGGTATGTAAGCATTTTTACATCAGAGCCTTGACGGAGTCAGGGAGTAGAGAGTAACAGCAGTTACCGAGGAAAGCTAAACAAAACCCAAGCGGGATCAATAAGCTTTTTGCAGAGCATCTGAGTTTGGACTGAGCTGCATTCTTGTTGATTTTTATCTTGGCTGAACCCCCTCCCTCGCGTCTCCAGTCTGCAGCACGGCATGGCGCACATACCAGGACAGGCCAGTGCCTTGGCAGAGATTTCCACCACTGGCGGCTGGAGCTCAAACCCTGGCCAAGGTCAAAAGGAAGAAGAGTGATGGTGGTGGTCTAGACCTATGCCCCGGAGGGACTCTGTCCACGTCATTCGCACACATGCAAATGCAAACCTCACCACACGCGTGTGGAAGTCAGGGCTTGGGAGAGCCCCCGACCGCTCCCCGCAGCACTGGGGAGCTGCCGGTCAGGACGGCGTCGCATTAGCAGAGCTGTGTGGGAGGCTGGCACAGCCCCTGCTGCTGACGCTCTGCCTGGTTCCAAGCAAGCCTGCGAGCCCCTCCTTTTCACTAGCATTGCTCTGCCACGGAAGATTTCACCATAACGAAATGTTTTGGCGAAGTCCTCCAGAAAAGTCCCCAGTCCCTTTAGTGATGATGGGGAAACCATGTGGAGGAGGTTCTCACCCAAGCGCCAGGAGCTGAGCTGCAGAGTGCAGGGGGATGGCCACGAACAGGGAGCACGGGGCAGCGAAAGCCCTCCCACCCATTAGCACTTCTGACCGATCCAACTCATTCCCAAGCAGTCTTTCCTGGGGAAACACACTTAACACGCTCGTACATACACACACCAGCGCTTCGCGGATCCCGGTCTGCTAATGGGAAAATAAACATGGCTGGTCTGCAAGGCCAACAGGGGTGGACTGAGAGCTGCAGTCACGTAGCTCCTGCAGAAGCGCATGTCCCACTGCTGAGGGAATCGGACACGCCAGCTAACATCCTTAACTTCCCCTCGCCCCCTTCTTTCCCACCTCTTCCTCTTCCCCCTCCCCCACATTATATTTTTTTATTGACCCTTTTCCTTAAATACCCGGGGCTCCTCCTTTGGTCTGACTTCCCTCAGGAGCGCTACCAGCCCCATCTCCTTTATGAACTACTGGACCTTGGCATCCCTCCAGCACTGCAGAGTTAAGAAAGACATTTTCTATTCAGCAGTTCTGACTCCATCACATATGTCTCTGCAGAGTAGGTCAGAAGGCAAAGCCTGCAGAGTGCAATAATATTTGTACTGCTGTCTAATCCTAGAGGGAAATTCGTAGGAGGGAAGCAGAACCAGTTAAGAGAATGCCAAGTACCTCCAAACCGCAGGGCTCCGCAATAAAAAGGGGAACAAAGAGAGATGGCTCTAACAATACCGACAGTGTTTCTTAATTTAATTATATTTTTACTCTCAAGTTTATCACCACAAGAGATGCCCCTCATAGGCTTTTGTTATCTTTTCCTCTTTCATAGGTAAAGTTGCTCACCTGGTTAAATAGAAAGCTGCTAGTAAAACAGTCCAAATATATAGCAGATGCATAGGCATATCTTGAGAAATGATTGCTGGGGATATAAAATATGACTTTCCCCCCCCCCATTGTTCTTTTCTTTTCTTCCTCCTGTGGTGAAACTGCACCTCTCAAAATTTCCCTGTTTTCTCTTGGACTGAGGCATGGTGGTCCTGCTTCAGGCGTGAATTATAGCATCACAGAAAGTATTTAAACTTCCATTTTTATGAGACAATTATACTATAAAGGAGAGCTTTTCCTTGCTCCACGGAAGAAGCTTTACCCTTTCCAACATCCAGAGTGAGGACACTTAACAATACAGCTCACTCATCTATTAGAAATATCTCAGCTGACAAACTGTTCTCTAGTAAAGGTTCAAAGAAGAGGAATGAGCCCCAACCACCCACAACTCCGTTGCTACCTGTGGCTTTCTCTTCTTCCATATGAAACTTTAAAAAAAAATCCTTCCTAATTCTTTCCAGGAGGACAAAATTATCACCTCTAAGTAACAAAGGTCCTGAGTTAAAACTATCACTTTAATTATGTTGGTTTAAGAGAAGAGAATCCTGCAAGAAAGAAATAATATAAAACAATCTATCTTGTGAGAAATTTCTGTAATCACAGTGAAAATGCGTGTAACAAGGTATTATGAGGTAGTATCACCTCAATTTAGAATCAGTAAGCATACATGACCTTCTCTGTTGTCCTTCCATTACCCTTCCTTGGAAAAAGCAGTCAGAAATGCTGAAATGACACCTGCTAATTCTTCTCGTGCCCTCTGTAGAATTATTCTTTCAGTTGATCTGAGTAAGTCTTTAGTAGTTGTCATTCTTCCCTCAAAACCAGTGTGTAGTTTCCCATTTTCACTGGTTTGGATTAAGTGAAATACCCCAGGCTCAGCTCAGCTGCCCAGATGTGTGCCATTTGAGATGCCATTGAGCATCCCACTCGGCACCCTGCTGCTGGAGGTCTCAGTCATATTTTGGGGCTGTGTAGTTGCATAAACTCTCTAATCCACTCAGCGGGGTCAAAACCACTTGAGAGAGATCGCCACTCCTTAACTATTTAAAATAGATCCTGTACCCTTGGCTACCAACAGCTCCAGAATCACACACCACCATTCGAGAAATGATAGCCTTGGCATGGTTGCAGCTCTCTCAGGCTTTGCAGACAAAATGGCCTAAATACTTGCGTACTTCATCTCTGCCTTTAATAATGATGAAAGGGCTCCGCTGGGTTACCTTTTGGATCTTTGTTTAATATACATGGCATTATGGAACTAGAAAAGAGGCCAGTTTTCAAGGTGGATACTGAACACTTGCTGCAGAAGTGGCAAGAGTCATTAAGGTAAACATTTGGAGAACGAGCTCAACCCGCTCCAGAGAAGAGTACTTTATTTCTGAAATGTGGAGACACTAAAAATAATTCTTCCTTCACGTTTGGGTCATTCCAAGTATGGTTAGAGACATACAAAATAGGAGCAGGGAGACGAATGCTATATAAATAAAATTAAAACATCTTTTCTCCTTTCCTCCCCACTTTGTCTTTAATGTAATGCCTGATCTCAAAATTTCTCAGGAATATGCCAGCATTCTCAGCCTGACATTAAAAAATGCTTGCTGTTCTGCAGAGAAAAAGTACCGAGACATGAACAGTATGAGGGGTAAGAATATGCAAAAGAAAGTGGGAGGCAGAATTGCCACAATCTCTTAATTAAACAAATGAGGGATAAAAGAAAAGCCTTATCATCTCTCTGCTGAGGTTGAAAAGCTGGATATGCAGATCTGAGACCATATTACACTACTGCCTGTGATGCCTATGGTGGAGTCATGTACCAAGCTAGATGGTCCACGAGAATGCAATATGGGAAGAAACAGTTTGGTCTGAAGGTAGTATGTGAAATAGAGCTGTGGTGAAATAGATTTAAGTTTGTTTTTTTTTTTGAGGATGGAGGTGAAAAGTAATAACACCATTAAAGAAATAAATCATTTGTAACTAATTCATTTGCTTCCTTTTTCAAATGAATCTATGAAAACTAGATGTAAACTTTGCTGTCCTGCCAGTTCTGAGAAAGTTTGTTTTCCAAGAAAAAGAAAAAAAAAGGGAAATAGCACAGTAGACACCATTATTCATGGAAGATGGGGATCAGGATGCCATGTCTTAACACCCATTTGTAACATTATTTGCATCCAAATGTAAGTTCATTTTTTATAAGTCCCTGTTCTACTTTTATTGGTCCTGGCAGATTATGTGATATGACATGTGCTGCCCCAGCCTGGCAGATGAGGCTGAAAGGCTTTCTACTGCTTGAAGATAAATCAAAATAATAAATGTAAAAATTATGGTGGACAGAAGAAAAAAAGATTTGCCTGTGGCTAGATACAGATACAAGGCAGGTTTCATACCTGTCCCACTCCAGCATTTGTTCCCCAGCAGCATTCACACTCTCCAGGGCTGCCTTTCCTTTTTGCGTATTGACAATTTCAGTAGAGGCCTTAAACTACATGCCAGGGGAAAACTGACAGCTCAGAGCTCTCTCAGTCGTGGTCAGATCTCCCCCAGCTAGAGGAAAAAAACCTGCTGTTTTTCTCGAGCCAGATGGAGAAGGTTGCTCCCTGCTGCCCCCCTGACCTGGACCAGGAAAGCCCTGTCGCAGGTGCCTTCTCTGAAGCAGTGGTCCACACAGCTGACGGGATGCCATCACAGCCAAAAATTGCACACAGAATTTATCACAAAAGAGAAATACAGACGTGGGGGCGGAGGGAAGCTGTTGCAGTGCTGTCACCCAGGTAAAAGTCAGAGCACTGCCCTTCTATTCTGCCTTGGATCAAGCCAGACTTTGAGGGCTGCAGTCTGCTCCAGTATGACTGCGTAGAGAATTTCAACTTGAGTTTTTGGCCTGGTTCCAGGCAAGATGAATGAGACTAATTATTGACACGTCTTTGTGATACTTTTAGGATTCAAGTATACATTTATGTCACAAGTCACCTAGGTCTTCTTTCATGACGTTCTGATTAAGCGTTAAGAAGGCCTGGTGGATATATATGGTTTGAGTTTTCAAAGATGTTCTGTTTCTCACAAAAGAATTACCCATAAAGCTAGGATAAACACAGAAGGAATAGCAGGCAAGAGAAAAGAGTCATCTTTGAACTAGGAATTACAATACACAGCAATCAAACACAGCATGGGATGATTTAATGAGGTTTTCAGATGTGCTAGAGTGGCTGCGCTTTGGAAAGTCCTCGTTATTTTTAGTGACCTGCTAGGACATCAGTATCACCACATAGGCTAGCACACTTCTTTCTTCTGAGATAAACTTGTTTCCTACAGGTCTCAGGAAGACCTTTTCCTCCTGCGTGGAGGGGTTGGGGTATTTACCAGCTCTGCAACAGGATGTCAAGTAATAGTTCTTTGCTGAGTCACTTCAGGGGGTCACACAGGAGCGCCCTGCTCTGCTCCGCTAATTTCTGTGATCTCATTAGCTCTTCCCCTTTGCAAGCATCTTGTTCACCCACAAAAAAAATGTATATGCAGTCTAGTCATTACCCATCCCAGTGGCCTGTATTTTTAATCACTGCTCCGTTCCTAGCTGCTCTGTGATGGGATCAGGCATAAAACAAATCTGCTCCTGATTCTTCCTGTCAACAAATGAACTAAAGGCCATAAACTATCCTCTTCCTAATCTACTATTTCAGCATATTAGCTAACATAAACCTGTTCCAGTGACCCGTGTAATAGCCACACTGACATTTTATGCTTGGTTTCTCAGTGCCATATGTAAATGATTAAAAACTACAAGGGTTTTCTTTATACAAATCTATTAATAGCTTGGGGATTTTTTTGTTCAGTTTTTAGGGTAACGTATTTTGAGCTTGAAGTGCGGCGCGCATAGCAGTGGCTGGCGTCAGGAGCCGCTGCAATATACATTTCAGTTTCCTTCAGCCAGCCACAGCAAGAAAATTGATGGCCTGTTCTCTGGGGCTCGTGTGTTCCTCCTTGGCTGCTGTCTCCCACGCTGCTGGTGTATTACTCTGTTTTCACTGGAAAAGAATGCAGGACATTCAAGCTATTCCAAGCAGCATCCTTGATGTCTGGATTTCATGGGAATGTTTCACACCGCAGTTATTGCTAACTGTTAACTTTCATACCTCGGACTGTTTTTTTTGGCAGCTCCCTCTGTTTTGCTAGCCGGACAGACGTAAGTCAAGGCAGCCTTCGGTGCAAGCACAAGATGCATCGCCGTCTATCATATTGTTGCCAAGTGGGAGACCCAGCTGATGGCACCCTGCTATGTGGAAAAAAGGAGGGAAAGAAAAAGAAATAGAAAAAGACTTTTTTTTTTTTTTTTTTGACTAAATCCATCTTTGCTCTGATCTCCGGTAAAGGCTTTCAACTAATTCCATGGAATAACTTAGAATTTCAGCATCTTAGTGTAGTTAACAGGCATTTAGGCAACAGTATGTGAATATAGGAGCAAGGAGACAGCGGCTGTGTCCAAGAAATTCTGGCCCTCTTCATGATGTTCTCCATGCTCTAGGAAAGCTTTTAAAAGCAGTTACTCTCTGAGGAGTGACTGGAAAGGCTTGAAGGAGATAGATGGACCGTAACACATATCCTGCCATCCCTACCACTTGCACATCTCTTCTATGGCTAGTGCTGTCTGCTGTCAGGAAGTCACAAGCCAGGCTGGGTTAACCATTCTTTACAGTCTTACAGCTGGCAGCATGTCAAAATAGCCTCAAGACTGGCTTGACATTGCAGGAATGAAGAAAGGGCATGGGAAGAGAGGGATTATGTTTGAAGCTGCTCCTGTAGTTGATTTGATTGATACCAGAGAGATAATACCATACTTGGACTCAGACCCAGAGTTCATGGGTCTTCAGATGGAGAGCTTGGTTCAACTCCGCAAATCCTGGGCTAAAAGAAGTTCAGATGCCGATCTGGTTTGCAATTTTCCTCATGTAGAGTATGAAAAATTAGGGCTTTGGACTGAGTTCACATACTGCATAGAGAATAAACTATTGTTTATGTCACAATTTAAAACCAGGATAATTGTTATTAGGAAGCTGGGTCTACGTTCTATTCAAAAACTCTGAAAATCCCACAGAATGTGGTGAGTAGAAAAACAGAGCAAGACAGGAGTCTTTCAGCAGATTATTTAACAGGATTTTTATGCTGTTTTTCTTTTCACTTGGAGTGCTTCTAAACAGAGAGCTGGTTGCAAAGTGTCATAGAAAAATCTGCTGAGCACAGAGTGTTTCCTCGAAGCATCTTGAACTCGACAGCAGCGCTGGGAGACGGGAGCCTGCCTCCGGCCCTGGCAGGTCCACTGCAGCCACAAGTTGCCTGCCTTCCTCCCATCAAGATTTGGAGAGCTGTGATCCTGATCTCCCTCTGCAGTCACTGGAGGGAGAGGTGCACAATTCCAGAAGGCAAAATGGATGTTTGGCTCTTTCGGAGAGTGGTTCGCCATGCGGTACTAACCGTTGAATTCAGAGGGCGTTTGGGTTATCTGCTTTCCTTAGGAACTGAATAAAGACACCCCAAATGAAATGCCATCATTCTTCTATAAATACTGCATGGATTAGGCATCTTGGTCAGCCAGCAATTGGTGTAAAACCAAAGAATATCAAGCTGTAAGGAAACTACAGGTTTGAGAGGGTAAAAAAAAAAAAAAAGGAAAAAAAAAAGTATTGGGTTCAGTCCAGTTCAGATCTTTCCTGCTAGTATAATCATCATCTTACTGACAGAGAAGAAAAACACAAAGGCATTAATGGTTTGTTTGAGGCCACACAGGAAGCCTGAGAGAGGGCTGGAAACTGAGACTGTATCTTCAGCATCCAAATCCTTAACCACAAGGCCATCCTCCTTTTCATAGCTGTCTGTCTTGGGGAAGAGAAATAGAGCAATTCTGAATCCCGTGGGCCAATAAATTATATTACCATGACATGCAGAATCAGTGCTTTGTGCTGGCATATTCTTTGCTGCTTGCAATTACCTTACCAGGGGTCACTGGGCTGCATTTATTGGAGGACCAGTACGTAATTTGGTGGAGATAATATGTCTTACTGTTTCGTTAGACCTATAAATGAGCTTGGTGGTCTCTAAATCTATTGTCCAGTGAGTAATGGCCCATGTTGCGAAACCTCTCCGCAATTTATCATCATCTGCAATATATTTTGAATCGACTTCTGACTGGAAAAGGAAAGGCTGCTGCAGATGAGGCTGAATGACACAGCTGGCTGGAGGAAGCTCGGACATACTGCCAATATATCTATCTGGCAGTACTTCCTCATGTTTCTTATCACTCCTTGTGCTTTTAAAGATTGTGATGAGGGAAGAAAGGAATGAGACTTCAGTAATTTTTTTTAAACGTAGCAGTCTAAGGATCAAAGGTGAGGTGAGACAAGGCTGGTAGGGAGAGGTAATGACTTATTTTAAGCACATAAAATAAAAACATCTGGCCTAATAAAAGATACTAGCTCTGCCCTGTAGTCTGGCTGGAGGTCAGTAACAGAGTGCTGCTCTGGTCTGGTATGTAGCCTTCGCTAGCTGGTGTCGCAGTCATGCACGCAGCAGTTCTTCACAACGTTGGCCTTTGCAGAGCTCAGAGATGGAAATAAATAGCTTACTGTTTCCTTCAACTCTTAACAGGAAAATATCAAGCCTTCCTGTGTAAGATGTCTGAAATGTTAAAGTGAATCACTGTGCTGTGAATGGAGGATACAGAACAGAGAAGTCACACGTCTTATTCTGGACTTTTAAATGGTGGAGATTTGGGAATTGCTCGTCATGGCAAAAAGTAGTAATGAGTGATCACTTCAAAATTGCTCTATCATTCAAAAGTAGTAGATATAAGAGGAGATGGGAAGGAAAGAACACAGCAATTCATTATTATGAGCAGGAGCCACAGTGGATTTTAGTATGGGTGATCTTCCTTTCCTTTCCAGAGGACAAGCAACCAGGTTATCTGCACTCTTTCAAAGGTGTTTTGATGGGAGAACAGTGATGCCACCTCACTTGGGGGATGCCCCTTGCAGTTTTTCCATAAGTGCAGGATGAACCAGGTGAGGCAGCTGCAACTGGGCTCCTCACGCTCACAGTGCTACAAGACCCCCTCACAAAGAGCGGAAGGTCTGAGCCCATTCCTTTCCACCAAGACATTGTTGACTAAGCCTGGGTATAGTCATTCTGCCAAGCTGCTCCACACAACCCAACAGACCATAGAACAACTAATAAAGGAAGAAAGTCAAGCTCGGGTGGAATTTAGAATACCAGAAAAGGTTAATTACCTCACTACCCTGAGTCAGTCCTTCCTCTGTGGCTCCCATAGAGATCCTACAGCATTTTGGAAAGCAGTGCTGTGGCTAAATGGATATTCTCAGAAAAGGCAGGGTGAAGATCTATACACACATTTCAACACGTGGATCAAGAGGTGGAATTTCATCAGCCCACACTGAAAACTAAGTATGTCAGTGCCACTCATGAGAATAAGGTCTTTTCTTCAACTCTTTCTGACTGTGGAGTTAGAGGTCTTGTGAAGCATTGTCCTCCAATTCTAGACAGAGACGCAAATTGATCAGCTGCTGTCCAGATACCCTTTCCTCTTAGCTCATGTCCTTGTCCTACAATAATTCATAGACATTTCAGGACCTTCTGAAAACTGTAGAGCTGCTGTGACTAGATTTCATGCAAATACATGTGGCTATTGGAGGCCATGTGTGATATTGGGCTAGCTGCTAGCTTATGACTGCGTCCGCTTACCAGTGAGAGAGACTAAACAGTTTAACTCTGTCATAAATCACTTCTTCACGTTTGAAGTACTAAGGGAAACCATGTGAAATGCAATGAGAGAAACGGTGTCAAACTTTACACAGAGGAAGCACCTTATACTCATTTTAGAGTGAAATAGCTGACCTTCACATCTCCTAAGGCATGCAGGGGGTGTACTCCACTTTTGTAGCCTTCACCTCTCCAGTCTTGTGCCTGTTTCAGGCTCAGGCTTCAAAGCTGCTCAAGAAGGACCTGGCCAGATGCAGAGATTATTTGCTAAACATCCTGAAAATATGCAGGTTTGTAAAAGTTGTGCCTGGCAGCTACTTCCACACTCCCTTGCCAATGGAAAACAAATCTAAGTGCCAGAGGCTGTTCAGTAAAAGTTCACTAATAAACTTTGAACTGCGTGTTATAGGTATTCTTGTTAGCCAGAGCGTGTTATGTTTGGCTGTAGAAGTACCTCAGCTTTCATTTTATGCAAATGAACCAGTCAGAGACATCTGACAAAATCTTGGATGGCCTGGCAGTGTGGCTTTCTGGACTCTGTTGCACTTCAGAGAGAGGGAGCATGCATATATACCCAAACTAAATTCATCAGAGGCTGGTTTCTCTGCTGACATGAGCTTCATGGACATGGAAAGCTCCTCCATGTAGGCAGATACAAAGAAGACACATTGACACCTGCTCTGGTCCCAGGTTAAAACCATTTCATGTTGAAGAGAAGCCACCTCACTGCCAGCCTACTGCAAGTTTAACATACATATTTCCCATTAACTGTGTGATATTGAGGAAAGTCTTATAAATCTGAGGCAATCTATAAAGGGACGGTGCCTTAAATAGTTGTAAAATTTACATCAACATAAAAAAACTTAATCCAGATGTTTGTCACTGGATTAATTACTTGTAAGTGTTCAGGTAGTGTGAGTCAACAATTTCTTGCTTGTAAGTTGTTCACAAGGGAACTACTTTCTCCATGCACCATTTCTGCTGTGTAATTCATCACTTAGGCCCTATAATCATGTTTCTGATTCCTGGCTGAGTAACTAAACACTTTTAGTCCTGTGGACACATTTAAACAGGAGCATAAGGAAGAAACAAGTGAAAAAATAGTGAGCAGACAAAAAGCACTTTTCAAACACACTAACAATCTAAATTAAAACAGTCATGGCCCAAATATTTAATTCAAATAAAGTCTTTGTGCAATCATTGACATCTGTATTATCAGTTAATCACAAGTTTGTTGAAGCAAGACAAGGACACAAAGAATTTGGTTACAAATGCCAATCTTACTAAAATCAACACACGCTGGTGTCAAACGTATTCGACTTCAGGACAGGATGGTCAGTATAGATATCTTTAGGCAAAGAGAGAGAAGAAAATCACTGCCTTTCTCCTGTGTAATTCTCTCTCCCATTAGACTGAGGCACTTTTTGTTATGTTGATTGAAAGGTATACTTAAGAAAGGTACTGCTTAGGTCTTGTTTCACTATAAAAAGTCCCTGGCATAAGGCTAGCTATAACTCTTCTAAACTATCCATTTTGAATGACTGTCATTAGGAAAGAATTTAGTGGCTTTACATTTCATATAAGGTAATAGTTTCTAGAGGATTTGGGGGCAGCAAATAATAACTTTAAACAGTCTCAGGAGAAGTCTGGATGACGTACAACATTCAAAGCACCTGAGAGAGTCTGTCTTTTACCACCAGGTTTAAAATATCTATTACTTACCTTCTTGTTCTTGTCTATACCAGTTCCTCCAACATAGATAGGAACAACTCACCCAGTATTGCCCTACCATTGCCCTCGCAGTTACAGCTCATACGAATCCTACCCAAGTTACTACCTAAGAGATGTAGGAGCTGCAAAGCAATACAGTGGACACTCCTGTAGAAGTCCTGGGGGCATTTTGAAAGAGAAACTGTTTTCTTTATAGTATTACATCTTCAGTGGATGCTTCACAAACCAACATCTGATGTGGTGAGCAGAGGGAACCCTGTCAGAAGATTTGAACCCAGATCTTGTGATGATGTAAATCAGGATGGATCCGTCCAGTGCCAGTTTACACAGCTTGCAGACTTGCCCCATAGTATCCCGTTGAGGAGAAAAAATGCTTCATGCTGTATGCTGCTAACGGAAGTGCTGCATAGCTTTATTGCATGCTACCTTTTAGCATTCGTGGAGAGACTACAGAAGCATCCAGTGCTCTGCATCTGTGGGCCCACGCAGAGTTCTTTGAATCAATGGAAATCATACATAGATGAAAGTTGCTGGGAATAAAATCTTGTCAACTCAAGGAGAGTCGAGTTTTCCAGCTGAGTTCAGTTCTTTCCTTCGAGACAGAACTCAAAGGAACTTTGAGACAGAAGGAAAGAAAGGCGAGGGGAAGCAGACAGGTTTAAGGGGCCAAGTTCTGTAGCACTCAACTCCAGCAAGTTTGAATGGGTTGAAAGTGAGGGCAGAATTTGTCACATGGATGAAATCCTGGTAGTGCTTCCATCATCTCACAGCTCTGGGCACAACAAAGCCAGCAGGAAGCACTGAGGAGCCTTCTTTGCTTTGCATAGCCTAAATTGTTGTTAGCACAGAAAACTCATCATAAAACAGCAGATTTTTGGTGTTTCCAGGATGGCTAAGCAGGTTTCCTCTTTGGGACAAGGAGGGATAAAGAGTGAAAAAAAAAAGGAAAAGGAAAAAGAAAAACTTATGTTCAAAATCTCTCTACTCAAAACCACTTAATCTTAGTTGTACTTGGAAGATGGATAAAAATAAGGAAGAAAAAAAACAGGTTTTGGAAGTGCTAACATGTTATTTTACTAGTTTTCAAATACTTTAATTAACATAACTGGATTTCAAGAGCACTCCAGCACAGGCCACAAAACCAGAATAGGCTACACACAATTTCTAGGTAGAGTCAGATAAATAGATCCTTCTATAGTACACAGAAGAATTTGGATGAAAACAGTATCTCCCCCTCACTCCATCGTGAGAGTCATAGCCAGAATATATGTCTTTTCATTCTGTCTTTTTATGATGCAGTCATCTAAATCCTCAAGCTTCAAAAGGACAAGACAAGGAAAGGCAGACTAGAAATCAATATAGCATTTCTCAAGGAAGAATGTCTCCTCTGAATCAGGTAAAGATGTGATATGAACTTTGTTCCTCTTGATTCGCTGATGAGTAACCACGGCCCGCTGCTTAGGACAGAGATTACAACTCAAATTTCTACTTTGTGTTTTGCGAGCAATTCCAAAAATGCACATTCGTTTTTAGGTCAGCCCAAGATCATTTATTTGTTTTTCTCCAGTTGGCCAGCACACCAAACCCACCAAACCTCAAATTATTTATACTTTCCTTGTCTCTAACACTGTATCCCACCAGAGTGAGCAATACATCTCTTGGGATTACGCTGTTACAGTGACCCGATCTTTATCCATGCTTTATCTAACGGGGTTCAGGAGAATAACTTCTAGCAGAAATAAATTTCAGGTCCTACCAAATTATTTTAAAAGAAAACTTTAATGCAAAATTAAAGAATTCATCATATGCAAGAAGCTCCAAAACAACGAGAAGCACTTTAAATATGGCTATTTCATCTATTGCTTTTTTTGTTAAGCTGGATCATCAAAAGAACAAAAGGAATAAACAGTGAAGTCAGCACTGGGGGTGGTAAGGAAGCTTTTCACTAACGATAATATCTGTGTTTGAACTGCCTACAAAGAAGGCTTTTAAGAAGAAGGAAGACACACAGGGGGAGAGGAGAGGAGCAGATGACCGGAACAGGCAGTTGTGGATAGAAAAATGCCTTTGCCATGTTCTTATTCTCATTCTTGGCCACAGACTTCTCACGTGATTTAGGATGGCTCTAGAACTCCAAGAGGTAATATGCTCTTGTACTAGGGATAACATAGTTATGGCTGAACAAGTAGGTTTTTATCGTCTCCAAAGGAGCTCCACTCCTTTACCCTTGACTACAGTTTTCTCTATCTTGCTCTGAAACCCAGAATGTGGATTAGAAATTTGATTGGACCTTGTATAGTTTTGGGTTTGGTCTTGCTCCAAAATCTTCAGCTTGCTGTCTGTCTCGAGTCTGATTTTAACAAAGCACAGAACCACATGTCAGTACAGCCGAGATCAAAGGAAACTATTTAAAGTCATTTAGCCACGTAAGGGCTTTATTGTTTGAGGTCATACGCATATACCATTAACAGAACTGTGCCTTGTGCGTGGTTGAAGAAGAAACAAAAAAGACTGAAAAAAAATCATTGTAAAAAAAAAAAGAAATAAGAGAAGATGTGCCTATTCTAAGTAATTGGACTTCAGGGCAGAAGGCTGCACTTACAATGGCATTGCAGAAGACAGATTTGCACACCGATGCTGTGTGCCTCAAGCTCTCCAGCAGTAGGTGCGCATCCCTCCTCCAGAAGAGATTCCTTTCCAAAGTATCCCCCAGTCCCCACCTTGAAAACTGCCTTCCACCACTGTCTTAGACAAGTGAGGAACGACACTCTGAACTCATAACAGAGGATTTTCACACTTCAGGGTGTCTCCCCACGATTGCTCTCATCCTGCACTGCTCTCAGGGTTCATGGACCACCTTTGCAGCTATTTTTGAACCAGATGGTTGTCCTCAAATATGGCTACGGAACGGCACATTAAAGAGTTCACAACAGAATATGTATTGCATGTATAAACATGACATGAAGAATGGCTCGGGATGGAGACAGAAGGAAGTATTACTGCACCTTAAGGGGATGGTCCCAGTTCAAAACCTCACTTCTTCCCCCTCCCTCCATTTCAAGGGGTGAGAAACAACCTTAAATATCAAGACAGAATGTTAATCTTTATGTGAAGCATTTATTATTTTTTATTATTATTTTAAAGTTCAAACCTCTAGACTGTAGCCAACACTTGTTAATTTTTATTTGTAACAAAATTCATATATGACAAAGTAAATAATAAAAAAATGGAAAGCTATGAAGATGTGGATAATTACAGCTGAATCTTACTGACATCATAAATCACGAAAGACCCTAGAAGTACTTGTAACTATGTCACTCTAAATATCCCTTTGGGTATTCTGTGCATTATTACACACGCTCTCTCTATAAATGCAGATTTAAAAACCCCATGAGTTTCAAATGGCACTTTATTATGGAGCATTTAAATCATTTCTGAGAGCAACATCAATTTAAGCATGCAGAATTTTTATTAGTAGCACAAAAGAGGAGTCCAGCTGTTCCTATGGAGCAAACGTGTGTGAACCAGGCTTCAGAGCAATTTCTGCTGTGCCAGCCACAGTGTTAAATGTTGGCTAAGAGGGACTTTCGCAGAACAGAGCGAGCTGAGTCTGCAGCACAGCTGAGGCAACACTGCCCCACATTTTGCATTTCTTATTAGAATGACCTAGTCCCTGAAGCACCCAAACAAGCCTGTCAGAGATCTTGATTTCACAGCAGCAGGCGCCGCGCAAAACACAATATGAGAAGTTTTTCAGGCTCTCAGAATATGAGAAAAAGGGTGGTGGGGGGGGAGGTGTCAAGTCTCAAATATTTGTCCATCTAAGAAGAGCATCTATGTTCTGGGAACCAATGAGTATGGCCTTTAAAATTGTATTACAGACTGGTGTATTGTTTGTTTTTCTTATATATGTAAACACTGGCTTAAGCTGTTTTTTTCAGTTGAACTCATGAGCTCACTCTTAACTGCCAGGAATATACCTCCTAATTTGGAAATCACTGCTACAGTGCAGGTAGCTAAGTCACCATAGGGCACCCACTGGAACTACTAGAATTTACACCAGTTATGGGTTCATCTGCCCCTGGAGCCATTTTTATTTCCAACAAAGTACTCTTCTTCCAATGAAATATATGCCTTTTTAAACACATAGGGAACATTTACCAGAATAATTGATTTTGTTCTCTGAATGGTAAAAAAAAAAAAAAAAATCAGACAGAAAAATGAACTAGGTCTGCCCTAGTTGGCCCCTGATGGCAATTGCAGAGTGAAATGTTTTAATTGCCAAAAAAAGTCCCTTTTGCCAAAAATCATGTCTTTATGGAGCTTGTCAGAAGTTTTCGGTTTCTGTCCAAAAAGCTGCCAGAGTGAAAACCAATCACTAACGACAGCAGGATTAAAAGTGCGCAGACTGGCTGTCTGAATAGCAGTTTATTATAGAACAAAAATGTTGTGGATTTTACACAGTTGATTCATGGCAAACTTTTCACTGGGACACAAATTTTAATATCAAATGCCCATCATTTTATCCCCTGGCATTTCTTGAATACATGGAAAATGTTTGGCTGAAATACTGAAAAACAGAAGTATTACTTAAAGTACATTTCCCTTTCTCTAGTGACAATTGAACAGTTAATAAAATTAATTTGAAGTGGAAATTTGTATTGGAATTTGTATTGGAAATACAACAATGTTTGAATCTTTCCCAGTCTAGAACACTGATCTTGATCCATGCATTTCCCAAGGCTTCTGTATACTGTAAAAAGGGCTTTCTTTGCAACAGGGGAACAGTACAAAAGGACTATGGCACTGCCTCACCATACATCAGCCCACGTCTCTAACTCAGGATGGATTTGCAGTGGCGATTCAAAGTAATTAGCTAAGTATTGTATGATGTTAGCTTATAGCATTTAAAAGTGGAATGCCCTTTATGAGGACTTCACAATTATGATTTATAGAAAGAGGTGGTATGGAGGGTATGTAGAGTTTTGTTTTCTGCATCTTTAAACACAGGCATTTCTGACCAGCAGAGCAATTGAGAGTTTGAACACGTGAAAGAAGTTTAGACCTCAACAGAGTATTAAGCCCTCTTCCTCTCTTTGATGACTAGATTAGCTTGGGTTAGCTAGATTCAGGTTAGAGGTACACCTGGCTGTGCAGCATTCATACTCATTCAGCTGCACATGCATGCGCATCTACACGTGTGCACATAAACACTCAGAGTAGCTCTTAGCTCCCCAGCTCTTCAGCCTAAACACTTGGGGCCAGGAAGATCCCACATGCAAGATTTGGAGAAGACATGAGAACCCTTAACTACTGTTAGAAGCTGATCAGTTAAGAAAAGCACTATTTCACAATCTGTGTCAGAGCTCTCAGGAGCTGGGGAAGGATAAATTCCAACCTGAACCACTGTAATAGAACTGCCTTCACATAAATCAGAGCCTATCAGGTATATTTTGACATTTTATAAACTCATGGTTTAATACAAGAATCCAAATTCCACATCTCCTTCATTCACCTTCTGAGCAGTAATGTCACTGATGCTGAAGCCAACTATTTGGCTCAAATACAAGATGAATTTTACCCATCATTTTAATTCTTATTGTAATATACAACTCAAGTATGAGACCTTCCTGAAGGGAGAAAGCTATACTGTGTGATGGTAGTACATCAAACAGTTTGAAAATGAAAACATCTGCTCTTCAGCTGTTTTACTGAAATCATTTGATGCTTATCTTGTCCAAGTCAAATCAGAGTTAACACCTATGGATTTTATTAAATCTATTCCTTTCATGTGAATGTTCAAATCACATCTTTGGGATGTCTCATTGTATATCATATAGGCATATAATACAATAGGGACTATTATTTTGCTTTTATACAAGAACAATGCGAAAAAACTCCTGATGTAGCTATACTGTCCCTTAACACTCTGGGAGGCTCCGCTATTTTTAAGGATGTATTTGTGTTTGCTATACCCCCAGATTAAAGAAAATCACTGTTTGGATAGGCACAGTGGTGGTTTTGCCACAGAAGAATTAAAAACTAAGAGCCAGAATAAAAACTAGTGTAATTAGTAGATTTGGACCTCATTATGTCTGCATTTATTAAGCATTCGACTTTTGATGAAACACTACCAGAGAAGACTGGCAAGCTTTCCCCTTGCCCCCAGCCCCCACCCCCCGATTGTATGGATAGTAAAATGATGAAGATCAGAAAGAAGACCCATTCATCACAAAACAGCAAGACAGCCACTAAACCCAAAAATATTAATAAAGACTTGTCTGTGCACCTTCAAAAACAAACACACACCTCTTCCCCCTCCCCGCCAAAGCCCCACAACCAAGAGCTCCTTTTCCTCAGAAGCAGATTTTGGAGAGATAACATTGATTAGCGTGGGAAATAATTACATGGGTCGATGAAAGCTCTATATAACCATAAAAGGTCCTTTGGGCTCCATTAAGAAGAATCTCAGCTGTTGTGGAAAGTTAAAATGAAAAAAAAGACAAAGCCCTGGCTCCATTCAAGTCAATTGGACTGGACTTATAGCATAAAAAGCTACGATGTGCTACGCTCTGGTGACACAAAAGGTTTGGGCCCTAGATTTCAAAGAACTGAAGGAAACAAGGAAAAATATTCCTCCTGAAGGCTGAAAGAATCTATTAGTTAAAAACCATGAATAGATGGAGGGTAACATTAAAGTTCCTCCAAGGGAGATAAATAAGTACCAAACAACAACAACAAAACCTTTACAATACTTTCACTTTTTTGGAAATTCTTATTCAGCAGCTCAGCTGTTTTAAGCCAGTAGGCAATTTCATCTTTTCTCGGTGTTTATTACTGTGATTACTGCAAAGGCAAAGACAGAGGTTCCTTATTTTTGTTTTTAAATGGGAAAAAAGTCATCACAAAGACTACATGTAAGAATCTGCAGCACCTTAAGAACTGAGGTGGTTTTAAATAAATAATTAATATTAAACAGTAATATTTTAAAATAAATTAGGAGAAAATCCCCCAAATACTTGCAACACCCAGTAATTTCGATGTAGATGTGCTATACAAATCCTTTTTTTAGATCATCTGGTCTAAATAGCACTATATACTTTCAATAAGGGACTTTGGTGTTTCCCTCGTTCTTCTACGTATTTTAATTATTTTAATGACGGTAATACACCTTCCACCTGGTTGCAAACCTTGGCGACTGATGATTTTGCTTAACAGTGCCATAATGCCAGTCTGCCATGCCATTTCAGTGATGGTTGCTGTTACTTCTTGTTATTTTCCACTACACTTCTCAAAATACTTTGGCCAACCATACACCTTCTTGTTCAGGCATCTTCAGTCTAATAATACAAGGTGAATAACAGCTGTCAAGAGATTTCATCTTTTTCTAGGCCTGTCAAACTAATCAGTTGATTGTTGTTGGGAGTTGCCAAATACACGATTTATGTTCCTTAGTTTTAGCAAAAGCGATTAGAAAAATAGAAATGACAAAGTGATCCAGATACTTTGCTGTTATAAAAGAACAGAACTTGCTCCCAGCCATCCTATTCAAGCAAAGCGTTTTCTATTCATCTACTCATTGCAATACTGTGAAAGAATAATGTGAAACATGAAAGCCACCATGGGTAGGCAGCACTGCTCTTCTGCATGTCTTTTAGATTGTTGGTATCTCAACTGTACTACTTTTTCCATGGAAAACACTTTTCTTCTTCCATCTTCCAGTGTCCACTTCTCAAAGGTGTGTACTGGAAATGAAGACTAAATAGACTCACCCTTACAATTGCAACTCATACATAAACCAGAAAGAATTCATAGTGAGCTTACTGAATCTTATTACCTTAGTTTTTTCACATGTCATTCAATTCTCTTGCCCATTTGCTCCCAATCTATACTATGCTTTTGTGTTTTTCCTCCCTGTACATTTGAAGATGAAAGTAATTGGAAAGGTAACGTTCTTTTTTTTTCTCTCTCTGAAGTTCTCTGGATGTCTATGGGAAACCATCCTTGCTAGCTACAAATTTAGTTATTTCCCTGTCTAGGGAAAACCCCAAAGCAAATTCTCAGAGTGTTTCTAAAAGGATTTAGAAATAAGCATAAAGAACAGTCTAATTGGCATTTCACTTGCAGAATTAGGCATGTGCTACAGACTTAATTCTGCCAAACCCTCACTGACTAAAAACAATACTTCTCCTTCAAACTAGCAGAGAAAGCTCTTAGAAGCGTGTACCCTTTGCTAGTGCTTAAAAAAACCTGGTCGATTTTCAGACTCTGATGTACTTAATGGCAACTAAAAGGACCAATCAGTCTCTCATCATTCAGTGATTGATTCTTTGCAGGCACAAAACGTTATTTAGCTATTTGCAACATTTTCAGGAGAAAGAGAAAGAGTAAAGGTAAAGAGAAAGGGGTAAAGAGAAAGACTGTTTGTAAAAGCCTTCCTCTCTAGAGGATACACAAATCCACTAACGAAAAATGTTAGTAGGAACAATGGGCATTTTAGAAGGGAATGCATCGGTCTCCACTTATTTTCCATGATAGTGGAAACATTATCAGAGACATGCAATCATACCTGTCACATCATTCTATCAAGATCAAATGCTCTTCTCTTCCAAGGACATAAATCCAGCTCCTCCCAGTACTCCAGTCAAGTGCAAGTCATGCAGTTCATCAAAAGTAAGAAGTTTCCTCTACCACAGCCAGCACATGACTTCTTCCAGCAGACTCCACCACAGACCTATAGATTTACACAGGTCTCTTTCCAATGGCAATGATCTCAGTACCTCATCAGCATAAATATACACACTTTCAGTCTTACTACATGAGTTACTGCAGCTGAGGAACAGATGGTCTCTCTATTTACTTATTTTTTAAGGATGTGATACACCTCTTTTAAATTCAAGGCACTTCAAATGAACTAAGGTAGTACTGATGCACAGAGTGGCTTAACACCTTGATTAAGGCTTTTTCAACATTTTTTCATACAATCAACAGAGCCACAGGAGTTCTTCAGATAGAAAGCAGGTGTCTATCTCAGGGAAGCTGGTTCCTTTGCTGTACTCTGCTGCCTGTATTGATGAGCTCTCCACTAATTCTACCAGGAGCCTAGATATTACCTCACATTTACACAGCTACATGCAGAAACCTTAATTTGTGTTTTAGCATGGAGCTGAATCCCACGCACAATTTCCATCCTGAGGTAGCCAAGTGCCGCTTCAGTTGTGCCCTGCAGTGACTGAATCCCTCTCTCGCCTCCTCACACAGGCCAGGTCCTCAACACATCCCTCCTACACCTTTCCAGGAAACGTCTGGCAGCCAGCCTGAGGGTTTATCAAACCCAAGCTCTTGTTGGGCAAATGTCACATCCAAGCCTCGGGGGCTCTAGGAGTGCTGTTGCAGCTATTTACGGTTGCAGCAGCCTCGCACAAGGGTAAGAATAATTACAGGCAGGCAGTCTGGTGGCAAGCCAGGTGCACCTCCCTCCTGCAAAAGCTTGAGCAATCTCTAAGGCACTGAGCAGCATTTCAGTAGGCCCTCAAGAGGATCTGCTGCTCAGTAAACATGTTGCCACCTTTTTCACCATGATCTCAACACCTGACCGCTGTGAAAAGCCAGTTCGCTCTGTAGCACTCGAGCTAGATCCTCTCAGAGTCACCCATCATCGCTGTATCCAAGCACCAGGTATTTCAGGAGATGATAATCCCTTGGGGCACTTGTACTACCATTTGGCACAACAGGACTGTGAGAGACAGATCAGCACAGCCTGGAGACAAGACCTCAGACTGCATGATAAATTGCATCATGATGCCAAGGGAAAAAAGATGACTATGCTAAGTCTTAGTAAGCCTAAGCACTGCTGTGCAACAGCTGAAGGGACTGATCATTCTGTATAGCCCAAGCCTTACGACGAGCAAGGTCCTGCTGTCATGGCAGTGCTGTAGACCACATGGAGCAATGGATCTGAAATCACCTGGTTCATATTTCATTGCTTTTGGTGCAATATACAGTCATCTAGCTTGCTCCGTCACACCACTCATCATACCTTGAAATAGGGTCTTTGTTGAGCTTTTTTTGGTTTCAGCTGTTTCACTGCAATAATTTGACCTTATGAGACAGTTTTAAAAAATGTTTTCATATATGAACCGTATTTTTTAATTTCTGCTTTCAGTCTCCAGACGAAGAATGGTTATTCTGTAATATAATAAGAGCTATTTACTGGTATTGAAACCACAGACTTACTGTAAGTTTTACAGCATTCAAAATGCAATGTAATTCTTCCCTTTTATTTAGCCCATAATAATTTATTGCCATAATCACATCAGCACTGTCTCACTGTTTAAAAAAAAAAAAAGAAGTTTGTTGAAAAGCAGACTGTGAAATACTTGTATGTTACTATCTAAATTGCTATTTAATAGATCAACAACAAGCTAGCGGCTAAAAGCAACTTAAGTCTGAATGGCAGTTTAATTCTCCTTTTCTTTTTTACTGTTCTCTTTACCTTCTCTCTTCTGACTTAGGTTCCCCCAAACACATACAGACAAACACTCTTGCTAGTTCACATAATGGTACTGACTGCTGAAGATCAAAATTTCGGCTCTGTACCTTGTCTGCAGCAAGAGACGTGGTCCTTTTTTTTTCTCCCATGTCTGTTTAGAGAGTCTACCCACTTGGCTTCTCCTTGTGCATCAATGTAAGATTTGGGAAGTAAAAAAAACACAACCACCACACAACAACAGCAACAAAAGAGAAACCTCACACCCCAAAGAAACCCAAGAAAACCCAGATCTCAAAATCCAAACCCTCCAATCCCTAGGCACATAGGAGGCATGCTTACTGTCTGGGCATATTATTCTCTAGTTAGGACTAAATGAGACTATCTTTATTTACAGTATATACCTGAAGCCTGATCCAAAGCTCTTCAATATCCATGGGTTCACTCCCACTGCTGCTCTCACCAGGATCTGGATCAATGCTTTGCTCTGCTTCTCAAGCCAATCTCATACAAGTCTTGCCAGCTCTGTCTGGACCCAGACCTGTAGAGATTAGTCCACCCTCTTCAGCTCTGTAGATGTCGCTGGGGAACTTTGACTCCTCCAAACCAAATCTGTTTAGCCTCTTGAAATCCTGACCTGGGCTCATAATTTGGTGTGACTGACACATCTCCAAAATGGTAATTTGCTGTAGGCCCCCACATTACTCCCTATTGCACTTATTCAGGAGGGAGAGAAGATTAAGGACTGTGTAACTCAAGTTACACACCACATCCACGCTGAAGTCCCTGCAATAGGCAAGAAATGATACCCAGAGATGCTTATCAGTATAGGAAGCCCTTCTGTCCAGCACAAATTACTGTCCTTTAGTTATGATGCAGGAGGTGGGCTGATGCTTATTAATTTACTCATCGCAGAAGTCAGCATTGGTCATAAAAGTGTTTATCAATTTAAAAAAAATAATCTGGGCATAATACTGAACCAACATGACACAGAAATTAACTCTGAATGGAAATCTATGTAATCTACTTTATTTTAAATTTACCTGGCCTTACTGTCGAGGTAGTGATTTTTGCTCACATTGTGTGACAGGATCAGAGGAGAGAAATGGATTTTTATTTGTTTTACACTACAAAGGGAATGCTCTTCATATATTCATCAGTTCAATCTCTTTCAACATATTTCACACAAGAAGATCCTAAGGAAACTGGGATTTCCAGAAGCGACTAGAGTCTCCTTAAGCATACCTTCTGACAGAGAATACTTCATCAATTGCTAACGTATTTTAGAGTTTCTTTCCCTCCAACCATTTATTTCAGCTTTTCTCCCTTATCTTAGTCCTTCTCCATCTCCCCCATAGTTCCCATCCTCTCAGTTGCATAAAATGTTAAGCCAATTGTTTGAGTGACTGCACACTAAGGGAGGAGAAAGGGTCTAGAGAAGGTTGATAAAAAGGAGCAGGGATGCTGGAAGGGGGAAGAAAAAGAGAGGGGAACTTCTAAATGTGATTCTAAAGAGTTACATTTATTGTTTGTAAAATTAATCTATGGTGGTTTTGGTTGGTTGGTTTTGTTTTGTTTTTTTTTTTTTACAGATCCACATAACATGATCAAACAGAGTTTAAACTAATTGTAACTAGTCAGATTTTGTTCACTTTACTTGGCTTGTTATGCTTAGGGCATGTACATATAAGAGCACACTTGCATTTTTCACACTTGGATTTTCAAGAAATCTCTTTGTTCAGTCTCTAAACTTGCTTCATTCTGATGGCATGGTAGGGACTGTCTCTTATAGATTGTTGTTGTGCAATCAGAAACGTTTCCAGTTATCCTTCAGTTTTACACTGTAGAATGTAAAGTCCATTTATGATCCTTGATTTTTCCACCACCTAACATCTTGGCGAGCATTCCACATTTTCTTGAAAGCTATTTCCTTTTTTAAGCAGTCAACCTAAATTTAGTAAAAGCTGGGATGCTGATGACCTCTACTCTTACTTATCCACAATTAGGTAATTCCACAATCACCCTCAGGCCTCTTTCACCAAGTTATTTGTCTTTGTGTCACTGTGTAATACACTCAGAATGAACTGTTGTCTGCTTGACTACCCACATCTTGTTTGGAAGAACAGACCTATCAGACCTTTTAACATCAACATTATTCAATCCTGAGTCAGACAAGAAGGATATTAAGAAGAGGCCTGACAACATTTTAACCTCATAGCATGTGAACAGAGCTCGATTTTGAGATGGTTTAACCTTTTTCCCCACCCAACTCTCTCTTTCCTCAGTATAGAAAATCAGATCTCAGAATTTGGCACTGCAGCGCTCAACCAAAAGCCAGAAAGATTTTGCTAAACCTATTGCTATAGTCACATCATAACAGACATACTGAGTGCAGGGGGGGAAAGAAAACAAGAAAAATAAAAGAAAACAAGGAAGAAAAAAAAAAAGAAATCAAAATAGGACAAGTCTGTTCTTTTATACTGGATATGGCTTTCTTATTCAATTCTTTTCCTCAGCTTAAGCAGAGGTAATTTTCACCATAGTCCTTTCTTTCCCTGATTTTCAGGCTTATGGGGATAAATTCTTTTTAGAGGACAATACCTTTAATTCTTCCCTCGTGATGAGTCAGTCTGACAGCCTTTACCTATTGTTTTGTATTGGTGGTAGAGCCTAGCCATCTCCACAGGGCAGCAGGAGACAGACATACTTATTTCAAAGCCTCAGCCCTATCCCAACCTGAACTTCAACCTCAGCAGCTTTATCTCAGCCCACACGTAACATGTCACGTAACTCCTACTAGCATTGCATATCTGTTGCTGTAGGAGCTACACAACAGGAGTTTTAAACTCTCTTCCTCAAACCTGAGGTTCCTCTTTGGCATCTCCCCTGGAGCAGGATCGCCAGGGTGGCAGCTGAGAAAGTCAAGAGATGAGGAACTAGCACAGAGTAAGGGAAACCCACACAGAAGCCGACACACACATGGAGCACCTACCCTCAGGGCAGGAAGGGCAGAGCCACTGCAAACTCAGCCCTTCCTGCAAGGAAAGGACACCAGGGAAAGCTGAAGGAGGAAACAGAGGGAGAAACGTAAAGGGACGCTTCTTTCCTGAAATGAGCTTTCTTCCTAGGGAACTCAATCTTTGAGCTTGTGCAGGCTTAAAACCATTTGTCTCTAATGCAGTTTTCTCCAAAAGGACTTCAGGACTCGAGTTTACAGTCTGCGAGCAGAGAAGTTGTGTAAGGGAGAACTTTGAAACTATATTCAGGTCAAGACATACAAATATGATGGAGATGCCCATTATGGATCATAACTGCAAAATATGCATCTTGTAGGACTGGTATATTCTACACCAGTGATTTTCAGTGGTTTGGTAATACAAAATGGCCAAAATGCACCAATTACTTGACTGTAAATATCCAGCAAGGATTTCTACGACCCTTGAAGATTATACTCCTGACAAATTCTTTAGAGCAAGAACTAGATATTTTAACTCCACAGCATCTCTACAATTTGTCACACCATTATCATCATATAGGGCATATCAAATGGCACAACAGAAAATATTAATGCAATTTATATAAATGGAGCTTACAATCAATTGATCCTGATATCTAGAAAGACCGCAAAAAAAATGTGTAGGAAATCTCATTCTGTGGGGAACAGAGAGAAGAGCCCCCATTTATATTTTATGGCTGAAAATGCAGTAATGGAAAAGTAGTCATATTGTATTTATCCTACTGGTGTTTTAATGGAGTTGCTATGTTTTCTCGTTAGCTGAGAAGTAGTTTTCAGTCCACCTAGATACACACAATCCTTCCCTTTTTGGGAAGGACTCCAGGTTCTGAATGAATTAAAATGTAAGTTTTATTTACCCTGCAGGACATATAAGCAGCAAAATAAATTACATTAATCCTTCATTTCCAAAGCCAACTGAAGCCAGTGAAGTCTTTGATTTCATATCAACAGCCTCTGCTCTTCTTTCTCTTGAGGTTTCCCAGCCCAACAGGGGGTTATATGCTATTCTCAATAAGGGCCTTCAGGATTCCTGATCTTCACCAGCGGTTCAAACCTCTACCATGTAGCAAGTGACACAGGTGAAAGCCCGTTCCTAGGGTAGTGACATGTGACAACAGAAGGATTGCTTCAGAAAAAAAGGGAATTTTTTCAACAGTGGAAGATGACTGATGAAAGTAGAAAGTCTCAAAGAGCAGCCAAGGTGGGGAAAACCCCCAAACACTGACTGAGCTTTTCTTCTGAAGCAGTCGTATTTCCAAGAAACAAGTACGTGCCCACGCTAGCCACTTAAAGTCAGAGTGTCAAATATTTAAAGCTAAATTAACCTTCGCTCGCCTGGAGCAGAAGCAGGGGGAGCTTCTGCCCAACAGCAGCTGCTTCTGCCCAATGCCCTGTTGCAATGACCACAAGAAAATGGCTAACGCCTCTCTCCTAAGGCCCCTCAGCCAAAGCCCTGGGCACAGAGGGGGGCAGGGGAACCACAGGCCCCTCAAACCCACTTATGTCAAACACCGCTTGGCTGCCTCTGTCCCCCAGCTCCTCTTTGAAGGGCTCCGGTTCCCCAGGAGGCCCAAAGACCCCTTATGCTAGGTGAGGAAAAATGCCAAAATAAAACAGACTCTGATTGCCAGCTGAGCACAAGAGCTTACTGCGGGAAGAATGGAAATCATTCCTTGTAAATTGAGTGCCTCTCAACTAACCGGGGGGTTGCTGAGAAATAACACTTGGGTCTATTTTTATTCAGTTTCTGGAGCTGAGCTCCCTTGGAAAGCCATAACTATTCCCCCCACACCTGAAGTGTCCAAAGCTTTGAATCTGTGACTGCTGTGAAGCTCACTGTAAGTTGTATAAGCACAACAGACATTTTGAGAGGTCTACAGTGTCTTATGCACTTGTATGAACTGCATTTCCGAAATCAGTCAACACCCAAAGCTCTCAGACAATCCCTCCTTACTGAAGTGCCTCAGCACCTTGTGATCCTTACGAAGAGAAACGTTCATATAATGCCCCCACATGCTGTTGCTGAGTGGCAAGGAGAAACGCAGGGGGATTAAGGACAAAATCCAGAGAGAAGGGAAGTTCCACCACGTAAGAACATAAAACAACCACTTTGCTTGCAAAGAAAGGCCGACGGTCCCTACCTCAGGAAAAGGCTCCAGGCTGCAGCTCCAAAAGCAGATTAAAGCACCTCCAGCACCCAGGAGAAAGGAGCAGGGCTGAAGGCCGACCCCACTCCATCCCAGATCCTACCAGCCAGGTGCAAGCATTTCCCTGCTCATCAAGGGGCAGGAGGAAGGGGAAATTAACTCCTTTTGTAAGGGCCGTACTTTTCCCACGCATCAGATTGGGAGCACTGGTTCTTAGTATACCGTTCTGGACTATACTTCTGCCAAAAGCGAAGCTTTTCAGCACCTGACTTTCAGACACTTAGGTAGTTTTTTGGATCTATCTTCACAAGATTTGCCAAAGATTGCATAGGAAGACTGCAACCGTCCAAGGTCTTGAACCTCTGGTCTCCTGCAGTCTACACTGAAGTGTTAATCGCTGTGTCATTCTCTCTCCCCAACAGGTTCTTTTTAAGAGTTACAGTGACCGAAAAAGAGAAGAGTTATATCCCATTATAAAATACATGACCAATCATATAGCTCAAATTTAACGCGTCGCAGCCACTAACATCAGCCTGCCAGCAAACTTGTGACAAAGAATTATTCACAAAATGGCAACTGGCCCAAACTGGCAAATGCCTTTGAAAACAGAAGCTGTAATTACATATAGCTTGGTTTGGGATAATTAGCTAAATACCGGTCTCTTCTTGGAGAGAGGTACTTTCCAGAAAACAGTGTATTGGACCTAAATAACAACTACGAAACAGAGTAGAGGACGGAAAATTGCGGCCTCTCCCCCCTCCTTCCTGCGTCTAGCTTTCAACTTCAGCCCTCACCCCGCACCTCCCAGCAGGGCAGCAGCACGGCTGGCTGGCTCCATACACACATTGCCATCCTGTGGCCAGATTCTGCCAGCACAAGTGACTCTCAAGGCAAAAAACCTCCTGTGAACCGAGTGCGGCTATTGCTAGAGAAGTAAGGCACCGCAGGGCACAAGCGAAATAGGGCTTTATAGTAGGCATAGGCTTGAGCTAGAAAATGCAAATCCAACCACATCTTTGAACCTTTCCAGTTCAAGGTTCAGCTGGATTTACGATTCAGCAGACTGTTGAAAAATATCTGAGTAATATTGAGATGCAAGGTAAGGAGAAAAGGAACTGGAGGGAAAGGGGATGGGAACATCAGGCTTTGAAATCTTCAGCAAAAACAGAAGTGGCCACCATTAATTTGAGCCCCACGCAGAGCATCGGGGAACAAAAAACAACCAGGGAAGTATAAACACAAAGGAAAAGCCTCGACATGACAGATGACCCAAAAACCTCTGGAAACTTGACCCCCCCTACCGAGAGGCAGTTGGAAGGAGGGCATGACTTGATTAGGGCGAGTGATAGGAGAAAGAAAGCAGAGGCTGGGTGGGAGTATGAGGGCTGCTGGCCCATTTCAGAAAGTTTCCCTGAGTGTTGTATCCAGCCCTTTATGGCCAGGGTGAAGGCGACATGCAATTCTAGTAAGGCCGTGTTTTGGTTGCCTAATTCTTTTTTGACCTCCATGGAGGTGGCAATATTCCCCTTGCAACTGCTTAGGAAGGCAAAAGGAAAATGTTGATTAGCACTCAGCAGAGGAAGTGGCTTATTTGGCCTGATTATAATCATGGGAACTTTGTTCCCTCTGCCCCAGTGACCACATTGGTTGCGTTAACTGGAAAGCCAAGTTAACTGGTTAAGAAACTGCTGAATCAAGCTTAGTCCCATGCTGCTTGCATAATTTTCCTTGAACGGACATACAAGGAACCCTAACTTTCTTCATACATTGGGCCCTTGGTGGCTGTCTCCCAGAAAAGCCATTTCACAGCTCCTTCTTGTGCCAAAATCTGCCTCTCTTTCCCCCAGGCGGCTGCCTGGACAGTGATAAGGTTTCACCAGGGGTGCCTGAGAGCAAAACCTGGGCCTGGGATATACGGCAGCTATCAGTCTATTATCATTAAGAATGCTGAACTTGTGAATTATGTCTTGAGAGCATTTTCTAGGCAAGGGTTTTCATGTGTGTGTTTAAAACAGAAATTTACAGTGCCATAGACATTAACTTCAGCTCAGGGTCACGCAGGCCAGAAGCAATAATGAAACGGTATTTTCATAATTGACGTATTTTATGGTTGTATTATTAAATGCTGGAAAGCCAATGTGAGATTTTCCTTAGTTCTGTTAAATTAACAGCTTAAGTCAATGGACTTATCAATTAATAGGCATTCATCTCAGCAGGGGCTGGAAATCCTTCAACGCGAGCAGCTAGAGCTTTTCCAGGGCCTGCTTACAAGTCCATGCAGAGCAGCTCCAGGAATGGTTTAGGTCACGCTTTACTTTTCATTACGGTGGTGCATTTTAGCTACGTCGCCTCCCTGCCTTACCGTGTTGCATGTCCCCCAAGCTAGCACAGGCTCCCTGAGACCCCTGAGGCTGGGTCTCTGTAGGCCATGGAGGACGTCTGGTATTTCCATGTGGGCAGTTCCACACTTCCTGAGATCTTGTTGGTTTTCAGATTATTAGTGTAGGTGAAAATCAGGCCCACTGGATGTGAACACCAAAAACAAAATCCAGGAGAAAGACTGGATTTCCCCTTCCTAACAGAGCATCGCTGTTACCCTGCAGGAGTGCAGAATAGGTTTCTTTTTTCCCTGTTGCCCTCAAAGGCAAAACAAGAAGAAAAAGGTAGCAATTCAGCAACTTCCAATGAACAGAACAGGTTAAAAAAAAAAAAAAAGAAGAAATCTTGCGGTGTAATTTTCAAGCCGTGTTTTGCACAGTGGAGGCTACTGAAGCTTATTAGAACACCATGTGGGAAAATGATTTTGTTTGGAAGATGCAAATAGAAAAGAATAATTAAAAGGTAACAGAAGACCAGTCCACTTAGCGCTGAAACAGACACTCTGGGCTTAGGAGCACCAAATAAAATTACCCTGAAAAATATCCACGTAATCCTCCCATCTTTTCTTTCTCTTCAGATAAGAGCGGGGCAGAATATTCCAGGGATTTAAGGCATCATTTGTTTACATGGTCATATTTTAATCATCTGCAAGAAGCTAAGGTTACACAACCCCAGCGTTCAAACGATCCCCTACCTTGCTGTTTATAAGAAGTGGGGCCTGACATTCATAACGTTCCCGGGCTGCTCTGAGGGGACAGGAGGAGAAAGATGGGGAGGGAGGAGGAGGAGGAGGAGGAGGGAAGAGAGGAGAGAAAGGTCAGCTCCCTTTTTAAGCATTTCTGAGCTTGCTGGAAGCTTTCAGCGTGTGGGTGGTAGGTGTATCGGCTGACACGGGGAAGTGTAAGCGTGAAGCTGGCCACCCAAGACCTCAGGGTCACTGCTGACACTCCAGATCTCCGAGCTGGGGAAGGCACCTGCTCCCTTGCCAAAACAAACCATCTCCTGCTATGGGCATACTTGAAAAGACCTGCTTTTGTCAGCCCGGGGGGAAGAGGGAAAGGGAGGGGCGAAGGGGGGAGGAATTAGAGGGATGTGGGGGCTTTTGGTTTTACTTAAACAGTCTCAAATATCCAGTTTACAATGCAGCGATGTTCTTCAGAATTTATTAAAGCTGGGGGGGGGGAAGAAGCCGAGGAGGCTTGACTCCAGATCTGGTGAGCATTAATATGCATCGTGCTAGAATTTCATGAGGCAAGCGAGTTTTGTAGCCCTTGCTCTGGTGGTCCTCTGCTGACAGGATCTCAAGCCGCTATTTGTTATCTTTAGGCCTGATAAGTACATCTGGTTTTGATTCAGGTGGCCGCGAGCTTGTCTCAGAGTTGAAAAGGGTGCTTTGCTCAAATTGAATTTTCTCACAAATTTCAAACTGGGATGAGAACCAGAAGAAGCTGGGCCCTGTCACACAAAACTCCCGTTTTGCTTGCTCGGCCCTTGGGCTCGTAAAAACCTGGCACAAATCGGTTTCACCTGTTTGGCTAAGTGAGTACATGCTAAAAGTAATAAAGCTATTAGTGCAATCAGATATTTCTCCGCATGTGTTCTGATGTAAAAAGAAGAAAAAATAAAAAAAAAAGGAGAAAGAAAGCAGGGAGGTGAACTCTTCTCAACCCTGCCTGTCACATATCTTCCTGTGTCCCTGCAAATTAGTTGCAGAGAGGCTGCTGCCGGTTCTCCACGCCTTTCTGCCTGGGCACTGTAGGCTGGCAAGGAGACCTGGCTGCAAAGAGCTGTTCTGCTCCATCGCCCTCCTTTGAAAAGCAATCTAAGTCACTGTCTGAGGTGAAGAGGGGAAGGGGACTATTTTTGTCATTCACCATCTCATACTTTCTAGCTCTCTTTGTACCAATACCAGAATTGCCCCCACTTTTAGACAGGGGAGCCCCACCTAGCTCTCCAGCAAGGACTGCTTCAGTGCCTGAGCAACCCAAGATGTCCCCAGACACAGACACTTCCAGGGGCAGGACAGGGCCTGGGTGCTTCGCTCCTGGGATGCTATAAAGTTTGAAACAACACACGCTTCTGACACCATTTCCTGATGCAGTGTATCATCGTGTCCTCACAGCTGGTGTCTTTCATGGCTTATGGGAACGACTCTCAGACAAACTTAGAAATGAAAGAGTTTAAGAGGCTTCTGGCCCTAAACAAAGACCAGTGACATCTCTAATTAGCTCCACTCTGGCAACACATTTTATTACCCATAAATTTGTGGCATTCCAGTGGTGTCTTCTGCTCACACAAGATGCTCTGTAAAATGCTCTGGGAACCTGCTGGACAGAAGATACCATAAAAGCATACTCTGTAACTCTTCACTCTGTCATTTGTCCATGCTCTGCTTGAGGAACCTTCAGGACAAAACATGGGGGATTTTTTGTTTGATCTACTATCTATTTTCCACATCCTTTTTTTCCATTTTGTTATACTTTGCTTTGTTGTGCATTTTCCTTGCAGTGGCTTCTCTTATGCCTCATTTTATAAGAAGCTTCACCTGCCATAAAGATTACGAAATTACATTTGTGATACATACTTGCCACACCATCCAAATGCAGATAGGCTCACCTTAACAAAATGAATCAAACAAGACCCTTTATATAAAATAATAATCCTCAGAAAGATATTTAAAAATTGCATCAATGCAACTCCCTAACCTAGATCTGACTGAAGGAATAAAAAGAATGATACTGTTGGCATTTTTCATAAGTATTTCTCCATATTTTCCAAAACTAAAATGCTATAAAAATATAAACCATCTGTATAGCTTCTTGCAGAGAAGGATGTCTTTAGAGAGGAAAAAATTACCGAATTTCCCTTAAAACGTTTTATAAGTTAACATCTTTAAAAAAAAAAAGTTGACTGGCTGTACCAGTTCGCTCTCCTAAGCCTACAGAGCAAGAAAACTGGCTGCTTTCTGATATAAAAGGTCAAGAAAGCGTAAAGAGCTATGTGACACCCATTTGTTCCAATATTTAATAGCTAGTATTTAACACACTAATTCACGTACTCTTTGGGGTTCTAAAAAAAGGTACTCCGTTGGCATGCTCCATCTGTGTATCTGAGGTCTGAGAGGAATTTAGCTTTTGAAAGAGTCCTTGTAATTTATCATATTCCCTTTTATTTTAAGTGCTATGTAGCAAAGTTATCATGCCTTGCGCTTGTGGATGCTCCCATGGAGCAGGCATTTCTGCATAGCGTATAAATGGCCCAGTGCTCAATTACATGACTGAGCTCCGAACAAAGGAAGAGATGTGAAGGATGCTGAGAGGACCACTGGCCATAAACCAAAGAAGGAACTGAATACCAGAGCCAAAGTGTTTCTGCTCACCAAGACCCATCTTTCTGGGGAATGATTTTTGTGAGTGTCACATTCTTAGGTAGACCGATGGAGGTGGAAAGACACAGACTGTTTGGGTGGTTCCTTCAGCCAATTCCAGGGCCCTTGGGTGCCTGAGAACATCTGAAGAACCATCATCTTCAGGCTGTAAGCGGGTTCCTACAGCAACTTTCTACCAGGTGGAGTCTGCTACATTTCTGGGATCTCCAGCCTTATAAATGCAATACCATGACAGGTCTTTGTTGACATTTGGGGAGCACTTGTGGAAATTAATTTCTGTGACAGTTCTGATGCTACCAGGAATCTGGTAACCCACCCCATCAGACACACATAGACAGAGACAATGCCTACCCCATGTCTTCAGGGTGTAGCTTTCCTTTAAAAAAACCCCAAAACGGCTCTTTGCCATTTATCTATTTATGTTGTTGGGGTGGTCACTTTGAGTCCACGGAATTATGTAGGTCATAGTTCTCCTCCACTCACCTCCATTTACTTGGTAGAGAGTCACCCAGGTCTGGAACACAGAGGCAAGACGTGGATGAATGTGTGCCCACAGCATACCTACTTAGGACATGGCTCTGGCATCCCTGTTCACATCAATCTCCTCTTCTAGCATCTCATCACTCACATTTCCTACAGATGGGAATAAGGCACTGGTCACCATAATGGCAAGGACCATAACAGCAGCATTTGTGACTGGGTGGTACAAAACCGATCGCTGATTTCCACACTTTCTTCCCTGAGTACCTTTGCCTAGTTGTTCCTTAAACTGCCAGTCTGACTTTCCCAAACTCTAAGTGAATGCAACTTCTTATCTTTCGTCCACTTCTGACATCCTGCCTTGCCTTTGCACCCGACCTACCGAAATTCTCCTCATTCTTGCGGTGTTTCTCTAGGCTGCAAATCACAGAAAAGAATGGGAACAATCAAAAAAGAAAACACGCTTAATTTCTACCGGTGGGATGCTTCCCTCCACCCACATCGGCTTTGCTTAGGTGGCTGTGCACATAGCACGGCCCTTTCTAAGCTGACAAAGTTCATGCAGGGGCAGCAGAGCCAGCTCACTGCAAGGTCACCGTCAAATTAATATCTGCAGTGTTTCTTGGCCACTCCGTGTGATCTTTAAGGAAGAGACAGATCAAAGGGAAGGACGTTGAGCTCGGGGATTTTTGCCTTCTAAGTCACAGGCTGAAGAGCAGCAGCGGGAGCATCAGAGCATCATTCACCGTGGGCAGGCCGAGGTGACAAGGAAAGGGTACAGCCCTGGAAACAAATCAATGCCCCTGTCCCTGCAGGAGCTGAGTAAGGTGGAGTGACTCCTTTGGTCTTTGTTCTGCAGCTGGCACAATCCCACCGATCACGGTTTGTCACCTGCCCTCTCTCAAAACTCACCCTAATGCTCACATCAGTTCAGAACAATTTTTCCTCACTCCTTTCTATTCTCTCAGCTAAAATATAAGGTGGCAGAATTAATTTAAAAACCAAAATCTCAGTACTCTGTTGGTTTTTCAGTAAGCTATTTTACAATGATGTATGCTTTTCCTCTTTACCTTTCTCATCTTTCTTTCCACCAAATTTTTTCCAAGAGCCACAGTCTAACAATAAAGGCAAAATATTTAAAGTACCAAGAAAAAAAAATCTGATTTAAACTGGTTGAAATAGATCACAGCCACAGAAAGTGCATAGAAGCAGCAAGAATGTCAAAACTTCAGAAGAAACATACTTTAAAAATGAAGGAGTTGAACAAAACAGGTTGGAATAAGTAAAATCTTTTTTTAGAAGTCCTGGTTTCTAGGTTTTCTCTCTACAAATCCTTGTGCTGGTCGTCTTTTTGTCTTTGTATATCACACAATTCTTATGTGAAGTTCTGTAAATTCAGAACTACAAATATATATTTTATATTTTGTAATTTTTTTGCTTAATAAAATAAAAATCAGTAAAAAAATCTGTTTTCATTCAATATGTCACAAAGTGCTGGAAATGGCAGGATATAGAATAAAAGCAGAAAGACAAACATATTTACTTACTCTACGTAAGGATACATGCAGTCAGTAGTATTATACTGATGTTTTTTGAATAGTTTTATTTCCAGGAAATGCTTAGAAAATTTACTTTAATTTTTTTTTTCCCTCCAGAAATCCACAGAGGCTTTACTTTTCTCCATTTTTAAAATAGTTCTTTAAAGTTAACCACTGGCATAATTACTTTTTGAAATAAGATTAAGGTTCAAGTGATTTATAAAATTTAAAAAGTGTGAAATAAATCAGAAGTGAGTTTTGGGAAGAAATGACCCATTTGTACAAGACTAGATATCCAGAAAGTCAGAATATAATTAACCTTTGTTTGCCATACATCTCTTTCTGTAGCAAAAGCACAATGGATAATTTAATGTTTCTAAGTTAGAGAACAATATTAAAACAGAAAGTACTCTGTTGCAAAGTCAACAAATTTTAAGTTATGAAAGAGGAGAAAAAGTAGAAAGAAACGGATTTCAAAATGTATTTTCTTTCTTTAAGGATGGATATTCTTGGTGCAATCTTGAGGTCTTAGGAATTTCAGGATCTTTCAAGTTATTTAATTTTCTATTTCCTTTTCTCAGGCCATATATAATCCACACACAGGCTGTGATTTGGTATGTATTTTGTTTACTGATTGCAGTAGAAAATATCATCCTATCACTTCTAAAGACATTTATTATAGCGTAGATCCCTCTTTCCTCAAAAGCAGTTGATCTTCACGAATGTTTGATTTTCTCCACTGACTTGGATAAGCTGCAGAACCAAACAGCAGCCTTGGACTCCCAGTTATGGGGAAACATCCTCAGAAACAGCTATTTTGCTGTAGAGTTCTGTGAAACAATTGTGCAGACTATCCAAGAATTTAACTGCTCTATCTGTGTGAATAAACTAAATCAGGCTATGTTTGGGTGAGACGTTTATCTCCATTTTGCAGGAAGGGAAACAGCCTCATCTACAACAACCTGAGATGCGCAGGTGGAGTGGAACCAGCGCATCCCAACCTCACCTATGTTCCTTGTGAAAGGCATGGAAAAGATGTGCAGTGGATGCACAAATTCTGTTTGGTTCCTAACCCTTACACACACTTCAGCCCATTCTTCTTGTTGCTTTGACTTAAAAAATATATATGTATGTATTTTTTTTTCAATACCCTTTTCTTTTCATCCCCTCTCTTCTACCTGTGCTGAAGTTTTACATGAAAGCCCTCCCGGCTTTACTGGAGTTACCTGCTACTGGGTGTTGGGTAAGAGATTTTTTTCCACACTCAGGGACGTATATCACTGAGAGAAGCTGTCAAGGAACACCTGTATATTTACCCTGTCAGCTACACCTGAAAGTTTCATTAGTTAGCCTTGTGGATTCATGAAGGGCTGGCACGGCTGTTGCAGCTGAGAAGAAAATAGTCACTGCATATTCCCCATCCTATGCGTGGGGATGGTTCATCTTCGTGTGAGCAAACCCCTGATTTGCTGCAGTTTCTAGAGAGGCACTGAAAGGCAAAGTGAGATTGGTGAGGGTTTACCTTAAAATACCGTGTTTAGTAAAGCGCAGCGGTTCAGCAGCTCCTCCACAAGCAGTTTAGCCATCTGCACGGTAAAGGGTGCGTGAGGGGTGCCGCCTCTCCTAGTCCAACACATCCCATCTCCGCTTTGTGAATCGGGGCACGGGCGCATTTATGCATCACAGATTTTAAAGCCAGAAGGGAACACCGTTGCCGTTTTAGCCTGACCTCCTGCGTGCGTTATAAGGCGGCCTGACTTGGCAGTCTTATTACAATTAAACAATTACTTTTTTTCATTACGTTTTCAACACTTTCCCCCATAGAAGAAGGTTAAGCATATTGGAAAAGCCGCTGTTCCCACAAGCCCTTACACTGAGTTCACAGGGCGAGCTGTAGCAAGGGCTGGAGCAGGTTATAGGTGCAGGAGTTTCTTATCATTCCTGTATTCAAACAGAAGGCATTTGCTGCAGCTTTTTTATGGCACTGAGCTCTTTGCACTGTCATTTTTGCATTGTCAAAATGCTACAAAAATTAAGCATAGACAGACCCATAGTGAAAACAGTCTGTGAGGTACATAATTTGAAGCAATAAAGAGCCCATGAAAGTTAGTGGCTGCTGCAGTCTGAGTATGCCCAAAGGCACAGCATTTGAGGGGTTAAAGTTGAAAACTTGGGTGCTAAGAACGTTTGGGAGATTTTAAATCCAAACCAGTTCCAACCAGGTACCCACTAACCAGTTTTTTCAAGAGGTGTACAAGAACATGATCATCATTTTGGGGCAGCCGGAAGAGTAGTAGAAGAATAGTATAACTTGTGCACTATAAACCTGTCTGGGTATTTCTGGCATTATTGTTAAATTAAAGTTATATTAAAATGAAACACTTCACTATTTAGGATTCTGTCTGCCTGGCAGGTTTTGCTACATAAATCTAGTTGGAGAAAATTGGCCCATTTGAATTGGACATTGGATATGGCATTTCTGCACCACCAAGAAAATGGCCGCACATTTTTTTAATTGTTTCCCTTGCATATAATTTTTAAAAAGTCTTATAAAAATGTTTTCCTTGTTTCACTCCCCACTGAATTGAGAATGCACATGAATAGTTGCCAGTTGGCCTATGCGATAGTCATTCCAGCAGGCAGCAATGAGAAAGTATGAAGTGGTTTTTGGAAGAACTACCTTTCTTTGCAAAATGCACTAGACTTTGCATAGCTTGAAAGAGATGCCTTTTATTCCCTGCAGACCACTTCCTTCAGCTCAAGAAGAAAGAAGAATTTCCTAACCGGTGAACATACAAACAGAAGAAGTCTTGCATGTAGTACTTGCGATCTGCTTTGCAAGTAAAAAACTTTTGCTATTGCATTGAAATTTAAGTGGTTTATATTCTCCAGAGATCTTGACTGTGCGTTAAGATAGAAGTCTCTTGTTGCTGTAGGCATGTATGGTGTTTAATTCTCTCCTCGTCCCCTCCAGACTCTGCCTTTCTCACAAATACACACGTGCATACACGTACCCATGAACACACTGATGATTGCCATGCAGTTGCTGGGTGATATTTCTCTTTTAGGGGGTTGCAGGGGGAGTCACAGTTTCCTGGAAAACATCATCATGCTGCTATACAAAATGATGATTGAGATGTAGGAAAAGTAAGGACACCAACCAAAATGTTTTGTGTTGCCAGCTTATCGGACAAAAGCTGTACAAAAAGGTGACGGTCGTGTTTTTGTGTTGTCACTGAAAAAGAGAGAGGGGAAGTAAATCACAGAATCATAGAACACTTTTGGGTTGGAAGGAACCTTAAAGATCACCTAGTTCCAACCCCCCTGCCATGGGCAGGGACACCTCCCACTAGACCAGGTTGCTCAAAGCCCCATCCAGCCTGGTCTAGGGCTGCACTCGCTGCTGGTATCTCTGGAGCTGTTCAAAGGGCAGCGACAAGGAGACAGCTGTTTTATTTTGTTGTATTAAAAAGCCAAACGGTTTTCAAAAACAAAGGCAAAAAAAGGTAAGGCTTGTCAGAAGGAGGGGAAAAAAAAAGGAGGACGACACGCAATGAGCTCAGGCAGGGTGGTTACGTGGTGGTGGTGGGACCGAAGACACTGGCGTTAGATGGGGCTGCAGGAGCTCCCTGCCCTGCTCCGCCGACCCCCTGCCTGGGGGGCACGGAGGCTCCCGGGGCCCCCGGGGCCACCAAACAATCACTGGTTTGTTGCAGGGACCGGCTGCCCGGGGCCGCCAGGCCCAGCTGGAACAACACTCCCTGCTCCAGACTGGCCTGGGGAGCTCCTCCGACGGGTAACGCCGGGCAAACCTACAGGAAGCGTGCATAATTGAAGGTTTTTAGCAAAAAAAAAAAAAAAGCCTCACAACTAACTTTCCACTCTGGCACTCGCTCGATGCTTTCAGCTCTCGGGTAGCCCCGAAAGACTGTGGATACACACTGGCACCAAAGCCCCATCCTGACCCCAGCAGGGACCTCAAATTGATTTTTTAGGAGTCCCTACCCCATAGGAATTACCTCCCTGCTCTGCCCAGCTCTTCACCCAGTGACGCTGCTTGATTTGCAAGCACCACGACAGGGCGATCGCAGTGCCCGCAGGGGACACACACGCACACAGCTCCGTCCCAGGGCTCTGCCTTCAGAAAATCAGGGGTTTGCTCAGGAGCTCCCAGCCCGTGACACAGGCACCGGCGGTTTGCTCCACCTTTCACGACACTCCACGTAGCAGTTGCAAGAGCTCCCAAGGTGATGCCAGGGAAACCTGGAAAAGACACCTTTTATCACAACCTTTTCTCGTTTCTGCTTTTGAGGATTGGGTTTCTTTCAGTGTGCTCTGGACTGTGTCATCTGGCAAGCGCTGGCTTTATCTAGATCTAATTGTTTTCTCAATTAAGCCTAGAGAGAGAGAGATTTTCCCTCTTGGATTACTAGGCTCATTTTAAGAAGATAATTTAGTGGTTTAATTTAGTGACATTAAAATTAAATTTTAACTTCAGTTTTTTCCCCATGCTGAGGCATGTAATGGATAAGTTGCCTCCTGGGAGGGGTAAATTTCTCTCCTGTTTTTCCTTAGTGGAGAAGACACTGGGGAGGAAGGAAGGAAGAGGTGAGTTGAAAAAAATTAATCTTTTCATGTTTGTATCCTAATTCAGAGAATTAAGACCAGGCTAAGAAAAATACAGGTTAATCTTGACACCCCAACATGGAATCAAGAGCAAAATCTTTCTGCTGCCACCAGGCTGCTTCTATCCAGATCAAGTTGTGAGGAATAAAACAAGCAGTGAAGGTATCTTTTATCATGTTTGGAAACACAGCACCCTGTGCCCTCTTTTAGTGTTAAATTGGGTAGACCAAGGCATGGGTAGCACGTTCCCCTCTTTCCTGGCATCGCCTGTGAAGGTGATGGGGCTGTGAAGGGCCAGGTGAAGAGGCAGATCTGCTCGTTCCCCTCCAAATGTAGAAGAATAACAACAGTTAGCTGACTCGGGCTATTTAGTTTTACCTCTCCCCTCTTTAGGTCTTGTCTCCTAAACATCCTTCCTCCATCGCTTTCCATCATCCTCATCACTATCAGCTCCACAGCAAGCTCCCACGCAGCAGCCAACAGAGAGGTCCCGACCCCACCAGCACAGAGAAATCCTGTGGGTAACTGGTCGTCCTTCCATAAATTCTGCGCCTCCAGACAGGCCTGGTCAGTAGTCATTTGAAGTTAATAATTTCACTGGGATTTGCATAATGTCCTGGAAGTTTCCAGCCTGGAGATGATGCTAAGCGCCCAAATCTTGTGCTAATCTCCACTGTGATGGATGGTTTTTAATGTTTCTGAAAATCAGGGTCGCGGGGCGGGGGTGGGCACACTGGAGGAGCAAGCAAAGAGAGCAGCACCGCATCCATCCACTGATTCTTCACAGAAGGACTGGAGTTTTAAGGGGATTTACACTATCATAAGTTACTTTTCTGGATCCCATTCAGACCCCCTTTCTTATGCTTTGCACAGACAAATCTGTTGGCTGCATCTGAGGTGAATGTGACCTTTGTCTCACAAGGATGTTAGGAACAATGAATAGGTCCTTTTGTTCCCATATTCATTTTTATTTTTCAAAACATACAGTGACACTTCATAAGCAAATGAAAATGCAAGTTTAGAAAAAGCTGATGAGGGATTAACGTGCCAAAAAATCTGCTAAAATCTGTTAAAGGATGGCAATTGCATTAAGAAAACTAACACCTGAGAGTTGAAATGAAGTGATGTAGTTCTACTAGTACTGCTATCAAAGGACTGGAAAACACTCAGATGGCAGCTATATTATAAAGCACGTATGTTGATCTCCAAATTTGTAAACTAGAAGATTTGAGTTTGTTGGGCAATGATAATTTTTTTTCTTGTAATGCAATTCAGAAAGTGTAGATGATACCATTTCTTCCTTACCTGAATCTTTACACGTATTTTTAAAACATTAAGACTGCTGCTAATGCCTACCTTACAGAATTATTAGCAATTCTGTCTTCCTAAAAACTTTACCTTTTAAACATGTGCCTCATCACATATCCATTTATTTCTCCTCATCATACACAAAAGTTCCTTTTCACATCTCACCTCTCCCCCACACAACCCCTCACTCGTACCTCACACACTGATGTACAGAACAACAGAGAAATGGCAAAGCAGACTTTTTCATGATGTCAAGAGTAAAAAGCACTTTAAAAATCCTCACTAAGGAATATAATAAACTTGATTGTTTAAATGTCCTAATATGTTAGAAATAAAGGCATTTAAATTACTCACATTTAAACACAAACCTTATTACACATTTGAGTACTAACTGAAATTATTCATGCTTTCTAGAGAACATTTCCTAGAAACATAGACAATTCACAATGAAACCTTTCAGCAGTTAATCGATTTCTTTTTTCACTGAGAAAAAAAAAAAGTAATTGCCTCAAGAAAAAAAAATCTGTAAAATTATTCCCTCATAATTTTCTTTGCAGTCTTGCCTGATACTACTTAGGACCAGTTGTGCTTTATTTCTAGGCGTAGTTCTAGAAGTGATACCTATAAACATAAAAGTTAGACTTTAAAATTGAAAGCCTGATGCTCTCTGCTGATTTCAGACTTCAGTGCGTAGGCTGAGCCCATTTCGTGCTGAGTGCTGCACAGAAAAAAGCAGGCAAAAAATTCATCTCCGGTGTGATTCTTCAAAGGAGCCCCCGGGGTGATCCTGCCCCGTAAGCACGACTCTTGAGCCAGTAGTGGTGGATTCAGAGGTGCGGTGAGGCCTCTGAAATGCTTTTCAAATATTTTTATAAAAAAGTGGAGAGATTTTTGTCCTTGAGAATTCTACGTGCCTCGCGGAGGGCTCATAAATAAACAGCTTTCAGGGTAATGTTTCACACTTCAGCTAAGTCAAGAAAGGAGAATATGTTACTCCAACGATTTCTAAGGAAAACGGTTCCTCACACAGCTTTGTAAAACACAGAAGTGCTTTCTGTTGAGCTTTGCCTCCATATGACTGTGTTTCCTTCAGTGTGAATTAATTACCTGCATTCTTCGATCTCTTAAGTCGCCCTAGTCACATACATAACTATGATTTTATTCCTGAGATCACAGTGTTTGCTGCGTCCACCCTCACTCCCCTCCCAAAGGGTTTCTCAAAACCCTCAACACTTCTTTTCTGGTTTTTGCTTGGTTTGGGTTTTTGTTGGGTTTTTGGGTCACATTTTTTTCAAACATTTCCTGTTTCTCTCGATTTTGAATTCGCAGTTCCATCAGAATAGCAGAATACGCACCGTAGTACACAGATCACACATAAATCTGTTCCCACTGGGCATGAACAAGAATATACTGATCAAAAAGGTCCTTTCTCATTAACTTATAGTTTAAGCAATAGTTGCAAGGAACGCTGCAGAAAATCCCTACCGCAACAACTGCCTATTGTCTGCTTATGTTTTAATTTTTTCCAAGCTATTAGATCTACCCTGTTACAAGAGAAAAAGGTTTTTTGCCTCACCTTGCTACATAATTTAAGAAACCTCTGTGCCGCGCGTGACGATCCCCTTCAGTGTACTGCGGGTCTCCGCTCAGGGGGCTGAGCTGCAACTTCTGAGCCACTTCTATCCATTTTATCAGATTTTAAATCAGGCTTAAATTATGAGCCCTGTGTTTTCCTTTGCTGCATTCTGCTGCTTCTAGTGGGGTTTCTTGACAGCGTCTCAGCTCCTAATTCAGGCTACCTGTGAAATGCACAGAAGTGTGCTGCAGGGATCAACCGGCCCCTCTTTTCCCCAAGATGAAAATTAACAAAAACCATGAATACTTCTGACAAAACCCAAATGTTTCATCTAAGAATGAGAAAAGTCCACGGCAAATGAATGTGACAACATGTTGTTTTGTCTCGCTCCCTCCTCTTCTGCTGCTTCCAGTTTTACCTCCCGGAATTTAAAATCTGTTCAACCTGTGTAGTCCCACTCCCGTTCCTGTGTCGTAGGATGATAACTCCGTATTACAAACAGCTGCTCACGTCTTTACAGTTAAGGTATAAATTGTTGACTCATATAGTGCAATACAGCAATCCTAATTAACATGCAATCATAAAGCTGATCAACTATTGGATTTTTCAGGTCATTGGTAAAAATACAATATTTCTTTCACCATTTTCACGTTATCCTGCAGGTAATATTTTTCCACCTTATTGGGATAAAAATTTCATTGTGATCCAAATATTTTATTCAAGGCATTTCATTTCCTGGATTGCCTTGCCTATTAAAATTTCATTTCAGTAAATTATATCTTGGAATATTTTTATTTTCAGAAGAAAATAAAAGGGAGTGTCAAATCAGTATTGTGAAGCTCTCTCGCATTCTGTGGAAGGGCTCTTTTTCTTCCTGGTCAAGATCCTTCACCAAAATCAGGAAACAGACCAAACACCAAGGATCTGGACCATGGCCACAGCAAGTACTTTTAAGCTGTGGTTAAACCTTCCTGCAGGATTTTTCGCACTACGCCCGCCCGCCCCTATAATTTTGGGTGCAGGTGAGCTAAAAGCGGGTTATCCGATGGAAAAAAATGTGTCGAATTGAAGAACAAAAGTGACGAAACCCATGGCACCTCACAGGGACAGAGCAGGGCTTTGCAGGGATGACCTCGATGACACTGAAGTTTAAAAGAGAAACGGGGCTTTTCAGTAACTTGTCGGCTTGCCCTGCTGTTTTCTAAATCATGGCTGTATCCACACGCTGTTTTACAGCAGGGAGAGGGTTGCTTACGAACAGGAACCCGCAGCAAAATTTGGAAAACCCGCCTGAAGCTCGTATTTATTCTCCCTTAACCCGCGGCCGGGGATGCGGAGGACGCAGAGGGGCGACGGGGGCTGCCGTGGTGGCGGTTGCTGCCGTCCCTTTGCCCAAGGTAGGGCGAAGGACCGCTGGAGCGGCGGTGGCCTCGGCTGGCTGGCTGACCTCCCCCTGACTCGGGGCAGGCAGAAACAGAAAGATTTTGTGCTCCGGCGGAGCTGGGCCTTCCCGTGACCCGGGCGAAACCCTCCAGCCGCTTTCCCACAACGCCGTGCCGAAGCCTGGCTGCAGCTCTCCGTTTATTTTTTCAGGTGAGTAGAGGCTGTATCAAGTACTGGTTTCTCAGTTGCTTTTAATTAGGCTTCTGGAAGCCGCTCTTTCATCTCGGGCGAAGCCTGCGTCACTTCGCTCCAGCTATTTTCGGTCCTAAAGCCGCGGGTTTGCTTTCATGCGGCTAATTGAAGGCACACGGGAAAGCAGAAAAGGGCTAATCCCAACGATTTGAGATATTTTACGGTTAGGGTAAAACCGCACGTTTTTTAGCTGCAAAGAACCACTTTCTAAATTTTAACCTCACAACCAGTTCCCTGAGGGGAGGGGGGTGGCTCCCGGGAGAAACCGGCTGTAACGATGCGAGACCCCCACGGGGTCTCACACACTGTGTGGAAAGGTCGAGCAGGTGATGGAGACCTGATGGGATATAACAGACTGCCTTTGTTTTGAAACTCCTGCCCTTCAGGTCAGCTTCTCCTTATCTCCCAGGTAGGCAGGTGAAGAAAGCCAGGGGAAGTCCAACGAATTGTCAACTGAACTTTCAAGGCGCCGTGCAGGGACATTCAAGGCACATGACTGCCATTAACATCGGCTGGATTCCTGCAATGGGAATTGCCTTCGTGGGTTGGAAAATGAAGCGATAAAAGGCATTTCACCAGCTTACAGGAGAGATTCATAGTTACTGTCCAAGTTTTTTGGCTGTAACTGCAGTGCCGTGTGTGGCCTTGGCATTCATCACCCTGTCCTGCTCAAATCTGCTGCATGACCATGTCGCCTTGGTGGGCAACAGGACATTGGTCCTCTGAGGCTGCTGTGTGTTGCGGCACGTGTTGCTGCATGTTGTGGGTGTTGCTGGTACTCCCACATGCACGTCCGGCTGCTCGCTCAGGCAGACACCCACATCCACGCTGCGTCTCCTGGGAACTCCTCTGCTGCGTGCAGCACACCTTATGGACAGTCATCACGAACAAGACGTCTTATCATCTCCATGTTTCTCCACATATGAAGAAATCGCTGTAATCACAGCTTTGGAGCTATGCTTATAGACACATACACTTTAGAGGCAACTGGGTGAAAGCTGGTGCAAATTTACTTAAAATGCATGTCCTGGGCATGAGTTTATATCTGTTGTGAACCAGGCCACAGCCTGGTACACCTGAAACACCTCTCACACCAACAACAACTGTTTGCAATCAGAATTTGTCAACCCATGATATAGACGCTCATTTTCTCAGTAGTGCCACTGAACTGCATAAGGGGTTTTGGCAAGGGTTTCTCCTGTAACATCAGCGTCCCACACTTAATAACTGGCATTTCTTATTGAACTTTGAGGCATATAACCTAGCGCAATACACTTGTATTGATTTTTAAACATATATATGAATTAAAAAAAAACACATACATGGATATATAAATATATATACCAGTTTGCAATCATCTGATCCTGAACATGGAGCACTATGTTTTGTGTAGCAATTGAATGAATAGCACAAGCAGTTAAGAGCAGAAATCCCTCCACCCTAAAACGTGATGGTGCTACAGATTGCCAGAGAAGGCCCACAAAAGGTTGAAGAAACAGCCATTTTATACCCTGGCTGTTCCACAGGCCTTTGATATTTTTTTTTCTTTCATGCTGTTGGATTCATGTTTTCTTTTTCTGGCTAGTGCAACACAGCAAGCATGGGAAGCACAGTGAAGAAGTGTGGTGAACCAGAGATATCAGGGATACTGCTGGTATGCTGGATATCAGGGATACTGCTGGTATGCTGGGCTGTGAAAAGGGCTCCAAGTTTGGGCACTTTTCTTCCTCTGACAGTTCAGACACCTGTAGGAATTCAGGAAAGAACCAAGTTTATGTTCGCTGCACCTTGATTATCTAGATGAATGGACAAAATTTTGCTGCTGTTTAATTTGTCCCCACCCTCGCTACGTACCATGGGACAAACTTTTCCTCTCCAGCACATGGGTGCAACCTCTTGACTCACGGTGCTGTATGTCTGTACCCGGGGGGGTAAACAGTTTCCTGCTCAGGCATTGGCGTTGGGAATACCCACAGAGTGGTGGCTGTGCTCCGGGCTAACCCCAAAGCGCAGCCCCAAAGGCTTGCGATCCAAAGGATGCAAATGAGTGGACGGTGCAGGGCGGAAAGGCAGAAAGGTGGCAGAGGGGTCAGAGTGACAGTCAGCAGCAAACGCAGCCCTGTATTTGTGGTCTTTTCTTTCCTCTTTTGAACAATAAATTAGCTAAAAGTGCATTTCTGGGACAAGGCCTTTTGCAAATTTGGAACAACAAATAGCATGCTCATGGGAAGATTTTAAATTGCGGGAGGAGTTTGTCCTGATAGTCTTCTAAAGCAATAAGTTTTGGGAAGCCAACCTCTTTGTTTGAAGGCTGAAGTGATACCATGACTTTTCACTCTGAAATGACATTTTTCACTTCACAGTCAATCTAGAGCTTCTAAAGCATTTTAAAAGGATTAAGTAATTTGAAACAGAAAATAAATAATTTCCCATCTTTTAGCATTTCAAGAAAATCTGAAAAATTCCTCTTTGGTTTAAACCAAATATTTTTTCCTCTGATATTTCTGCTCAGCAACTGAACTGAAAACCCACTATTCATCCAGTCCCTACGAAGGTAATTGCAGTTTGAAAACGGGAAAGGTTACATAAATTATGCTCAACAGTCCCTCTACTTAATTATTTGCTGGCTATTTTCTTGTAGCTTCAAAGCACAAGTGGCTCTCAAAGCAGGATTTGAACGACGTGAAGGTATAGGGCTAGCCTACAGTGGTTATGGGTTCATATTTTGCGTATGGGGCCATTATTCCAACTAATAGATCACCACCAAGAGAAGCCATTTAAAATATCTTTATGGCCTATATCCTGACAGGGTAGAAGTTGTAAAAAGGTCATAAACTGTGCCAAGAAGCATAAAAAGAAGCTGGTGTTCTGCGTTACAAGAAATGCAAGATAAGGTACTTGCACGTTCCAGGCATGGTGGGTGGGTGGGCAGGGGGCCTAACAATATCCAGATGGGCCCCGGAGCACGGGCTGAAGGGAGGCTCAGCAGAGCCGACCCTTTTCGTCTGCCGTTTCTTATCCATGTCACTACCGCCTCGTCCCTGGGTTTCAGCCTTCGCCTTTCACAGCCTGCCCGCTCCTTAGCCCTTGCTGGGCTTGCTGCCTTGTGTCCCTGAGACCTCCTCCCTTCAGCGCCTGGGCTACTCCTTTGCCATTCCCAACCAGCCAGGAGGCTGTACCCGCTGGGGCTTTGCTCCTCCAACCATGCTATGCTACGAGAGACCACAAACCCTCTCCTTGTCCCCCCGTCAGAGCAGGTGCTGGCTATCTCAGGGGTTGCTTCAAGGGAGGCAGAGGAAGTCAAATGGGTGGGCTGGTTCTGCAGGAGTTTCCACTTGCTGGTCTCGTCCCCTGACGGCGGTGAGGTTGGGGATTCGGTAACTCTGTCTAAATCCTGCGCCTACGTCCTCTCCCAGTTTCCCCAGGGAGCCTTTAAAGAAAACACTGTGGTGGCTGGTGGCTGAGTGGGGTTTGTCTGCTTTTGCACCACCACAGATTTCCAGGCAGGACACACTGATATCCCCACAGGATTTAGCCCTTATGCAAAACGTCTTGTGCGTTCCTGTTTTGAATTTTGCTCTCTCTCTTTCGAGCAGAATCTTAATTTTGAGTTTCTGAGCTGACTAATATTTGGATGTTTTGAGAAAGCTTCAGTGCCCCTAAAATGATTAATATTTTTTCCTGAAGGAATATGCTTTTTCCACTCTTTTTAACTAAATCTATCAATGGAAACTGCAAAGGGATTGATCCCCATTTATTCTGTGACTATTTTACCTTATGCTGCCAGTTTGGACGGACCATATGCTGAGTAAGTTGGATCCCAGGCTCTTCTGAGACATCACAACTGTGGAAAAGAACATTAGTGTAAATAAGATACAGGCTGTAACGACCAAATATTTGGGTATTAATTCAGTCTTTACTTTGGCAAAAGTCTGACATTGCCTTCAATGAGAATTTCCATACATAAGAATGGAGCAAATGCTATACACTAGTTTTCATAACCTTTGTACACGCTTGTGAGCACTTACGCAGATGCTCAGTCACACTGGGATGAATTTGGTGAGTAACTGCTCACCTATCTTGCTGTAGGTTGCACCGTCCACTTCTGAATAGAAGACGATGACCTTTGACTCAGAAGGAACAACACGTCCATTTTTGGGACACTCAGGGCTTCCCTGTCAAATTCGGTCTTCTATAGATAGTAACAGCAGAGCTCTGACTATAGCTGTGTTTGCATGACTCCTGCAACTGAGATTCACTGAATCCGAAGTGGCAGAGTCAGCATTATGCCATGATTTGCCGGCATATCACATGTTACCCCTCTGCCGCGGGGACTCACAAACCTGCTGGCGCTAAATAATCACTCCCTTTCAGCCTCTTCACTTGCACCGCTCCTTGCCAGGCTCCAGTGGAGATGACTTAGCCAACACAGAGCTCTGCAGGAGAGCATGGGTCTCAATACCTACATTTGTTTCTGACAGACCTCAACCAATGTGCCTCTCTTTTTCCAGCAAGAGGGAAAAACATATTTTACCATTTCTAGCTCTGCTCCCTGCTATGCCGTCTTATGAGATCTTTGTCTGACCTATATATTATATAGCTATCATACTTACGTAATGACTCTACTGAAGCCAGGGCCAGAGGAAGCTAATCCAGGGATTTAGGTTCATTATGGTATGGGATTTTCTGGAGCCTCTCCTTCCACTTGCAGTAGAGATGGCCAGAAAACTCCCTCACTCCGGTTAAGGTGGGTATTGTAGCCAGCAACACCCTTTCTCCAAACGCACACCAAGCACCAAGGGAGCATGTGTGGGACTGGGGACAAAGATGCGCTCATTTTGGACGCTGCTGGAATTGTAGCTGGCACTGAGGATTTAGCTTTGTGTGATAAGGCCCCTGGTGAAGTCCTGGGACTCATTCTCTAAAGGCTCTGCCTGAGGAAAACACACTGGTCTCAATTTCAAAAGACTCCAGAGGCTTAAATAACCCAAGAGTGCCTAAAGCTCTTGCACAGCTACCTCCTTGTAAAGTCCCTTGTCACATGTGTTTCCAACACTGTCATCCTCTAGCCACATAAAGCTCAGGCTTTTAGATAGACTCAACATTGTTTACTTCTTTAAAAGCAAGTCCTCCAGAGCTGGAGTTTGCCATGATCCACAAAAAACTTGTCCCTTGCCCGTTTCACTTGTGAAGTTGATCCTGGATACTCTAACTGGGTTGGTGCCTACAGAAAACACAGCCAGAGAAGGTGGTCCCCCTCGCCGTCTTCCCCCAAAGGCTGAAAGGTTAAAGCTCTCACTGAGGATCTGGGAGACCCTGGTTCAGATCTTTCCCCTCTGTGCAGTAATTTGAACCTGCATAAATAGCCGGTGTGCCAGAGAGAAAGTGAGTGATAATGTCACAGGCCACACACAAAGCCTCCCCTTGGGATGAATGACGCAGATCTCCATGTTCCCACATAAATGCCCTGACCTCTAGACCTCACCTTCTCCAGTCTGCTGAAGAGTTATTACCAACAAAGTGAAACAGCTTCAGTGGTGGGAAAGGCCAGGCCCGGAATACTGTATACAGCCTGGCCGTGGCTCATGCGCACCTTCACTGGAAGAAGAAGATGTGCATTCAGATCCCCTCAAACGGAAGCAAGAATTAAGTTAAGATCTGACACACCCCAGAGTACTTTTCAGTGATATTGTCTATGCCTCAGGGCCATCCATGGCTGGAGACTCATCACAATTTCTAGTGTTAAGGTTGCCCATAAAAGCCCTGTAACAAATCCCTAACACCTTACAGACAAGCGCGCTTACTGGCCATTGACTACCCAACAGGCAAGTAGGGACTGCCACCCTTACCAGAGGTAAGTCGTTACGATCAGAGCTGCAAATCTCAAACTGATGCCCATGCTTTTCTGAAAGTGCATGAAACATAAATGTCACTGCCCTGAACACTATGGCAAGGAAATCTTTTTGAGGATCCTTTGAGTGTGCTGGGATAAGAGAGGCAAAAAGAATTTCTGCAATGTCCTCTAAGAGGAGCAGAATGATGAAGCAGAAAGGTGCAGCCATGCGCGTTTCTGATCCTCTTCAAATTTTTCTCTTTTGTATGTGTGATGCCAGAGTCACTGTTACCACAGTCTGGGTCTGCTGGGCATGCCGAGGTACAGAGCCTCACACAGGCTTATTGTGTCCCTTGTAGGTACATCTACCTATATCCACTTTGTGTGAGCATCCAGCACCTCCTGAGAGGGTCCAAAGGCTTGGGTTTTACATGTAGTGTTGCTCCTAAAGACCTTTTGTGTCTTCTGTGTTCTCTGCGTCTGATAAGCCACGTAGCTCACAACAAACAGGAAAGGTTCATGGCTTCCCAGGACTAATCGCCAGCTGCGAGTTTTAACCTCAGAATCCTTTATTTTCTTCTAATTTAACCATGATACCTTCAGTGCAAGAAGACCGTGTCAGCAAGAGAAGAACTGAGACTTCATTTTTTCCCCCTCATCTACTTACCCAACCTTCTAAAGAACCGACTTTTAGGCAAGACTCCCTGCAACATGGCCCCAGAGGCTGCAGTCAATGAAAAAAGGGATCAAGCAAACGTTGAGAGCGACCTTCAGGGCTGATACATCGAGTCACAAGGCACAGTTTTACCAGTGACTGCATTTGCGCTCTCCAGATGGAAGTGCACTCCTTTGCAGAAAGATGTGGGAGGGGAAAAAGGAACCAAGTCTTTGTTCCTGCTTTCATAAACACACACATGATTCTTGAAGAGGGTGCTTATGTCACATATACATATACATAAAAAACAGCACCCTAATATACAGTGTTGCCAAGTAATATAGTCAGAGCCCTGGGAAGTTAGGTTGTGGATAAGCAGTAACAGCATGTTAAATTTCTCGGACATGGAGAGTTAATCTAATGTCTCAGCAATAATTTGCGACTGCTTTCTATTCCTGATAATATTGCTGAGACATCGTTCAGATGAACTATGGTCTCTTCCAGTTCTTACATCACCAACAGGATTTCTAAGTTCAGGCGAAAAGACCAAACTGCTCCTTCAGTTATATCTGGAACTGGAGGATGTGACAGAAAACAGAGTGCAGAAATTGATTTTCAGAATCTTTGTTATTAATAATGCCGCAGAAGCTAGCAAGAGCTTAGTTTGATTTTTTTAGATCCAATGGTGAAGCTAGAGCAAATTGTCTTTCTATTTGTTAAACAGTAAATTTAATTCAACAATTATTTCTGTTTTCAGAGTATAAAGGCATGTCTTAGTTTTCATATATTTCATATAATTGTGCTGCCCAAATTCTTAGAAACTTGCCTTTTCTTTCACTGTCACCCTAATCCATTAAGTAACAGTTTTCAGGCAGAGCGCGTGCCATAAAGTATAGCATTCTGTTCTGCTAAATTCTTTGGTGATTATCTCAGATCTAAAAGCAGCATTGGCTTCGACCTTTGGTTATAGACTGCTCTCTGTTGCTTCTATGTTGTAGAAACATCATTTGCTCTGTTCCCTAGATAAATAGTTTTCTGTAGTTTTGTCCCCTTGCATTTTAACCTTTTGTTACGGAGTTAGCAAAAATGACTGAGGAAGGAAAATTTCTTAAGAGCTTCTTATGCGATAGACTGGGAAAATAAGCGTTCGCACGCGGCCAAGATTGGAAGGTAAGGAGAGAAAGGGCATGTTTTGGGCAAGCTCCTTTGGCAGGATGGGGATATTTTGTGGTAAACTGTCTTTCTAACCCGAGGTATTTTAGACCAGACAACTACAGCTGTTGTCAAAGAGAAATGCTCCTCAGTTCTGCTGATCGTGCAACTTTGGATAACGTGTGTATTTGCTGCTGCCAGTAAAGCAAAGGGTTCTTCCAGAGGGCACCGCTGATCTAGAGGGCAAAGCTATATATAATATTTTTTGGTATACCATGATATGTTGGTCCTAAGGGAACTCAAGCATCCAGGAAAGACTGAAGTTAGAAATGTGGGTGGAAGCTTTGCAGCCCACAGATATTTCTAAATCCAAACGACATCCTGAGGAAGTGAGTCTGGAAAGGGACTTTCTCATGCTGTATTCTTTCCCAGCTATTAACAGCGTTATGTGCTTCTCAGCACCATTCATGCACCAGAAATGCAATCACTTATCAGAGATGAAGGCTATTTAATCTATTAAGGAATTCAGCCTTCGGATTAATGCATGGCATGCTACTGATACTCCCTCTCCAAACATAACGTATTGCAGCCATAAATGGTGAAATTAGGCATGACAGATTGAGACTCGCAGTCTAACTGCCTGCCAGACGGGTTTGAGTTTTGCGTAGCCACCCACACTGAAAAGAGCGTCCTTGGCCCCTCAGATGTTCGAGGTACAGTTGGAGCAGTCAGATCTTTAAGGAAGAAGTCTATTTGAAAGAGGTACTGGTCAAACCCGGGCACTTATGGCGAGATATGTAGTTGTATAAGGAAGATGTTTTCGCAGTGTCCTGTGCGCACACTTTATGCACTTAATTTTTGAAATTTTGACACAAACTTATGCTACTAGCCATTGAGCAGCCCAAAATACATGATAATAAGCTAGCTGGAGTAATAGCATTTCCTCCATTTGACTCTTAGGTGAAAACTTCTTTGGGACTCTCTTTCTTTAGACCACCCCAGTCTGTCCCAATCGCAATATCTCTGTCTTTGTTCCAGATATCCTAAAAGCGAGGCCGTTTACAGTTTCCGCACATTAGTGTCTCGTCTCTCTTCCCACCGGGGAGACAAATGAATAGTTGAAAGAAACAAAATGAGGGAAAAGGCAAAAATAGCAGCTGCAGCAGAACGAGTGATGAAGCATACATAGTGGTTTTTAAAAACGCTTTGTCGGATAGGGCTTTACAGCGATGCAGTTCAAGTCTGCAAAGGACTGGACTGCTGGGGAGGTCACGGCTTTCTGTGGTGGGACGGCAGTTCTGTCATGGGATGTCTCCTAGTGAAGAAGTACCAGCACCATACACACATGAACACGCACACATACACACATCCTGCAATACGGCTGGCATTACCTGGCACTCTGGGAACACCATGGCTAGTGTGTGTTTTATCTGGAAGTCTTGCAATGCTTTCATATCACTGTTTCTTGAATTTATGGCACCCTTACAGCATAGAATTAGTTCTGTTTTACAGACAAAGAGATCCAGAGTCATTAAACTTCGTGAATCAGGGACAGGTTAGAAGAAAAGGGCTGGGCTGACAGGGACAAATATGGAAAGGTACTCAGGCAGCTACAGAGAACCTGAGTCTTTTTGGAGCCTAGATAACATCTAACTTTCACCATTCACTGTTGACAGCCTCATCAAAAAGGCTAAGGACTTAGGAAATGTGGAAAATAAACTGTTCTTCCCTCATTTTAGAGACCTCCAAAGCTGAGATGAAGCCCCTTGGAAGGGCAGATGTTTATACTGCTGCGTGTGCATTATTAAGATTTTTTCAGTACTTATATTTTTCACAACAGAGATATATCTTCAAAGAAAGGACCACCAACTATCTGCAAATGACTTAGTGGCCTGTAAAAAAAAAAAAAACGTATTTAAGAAGCTCTTACAGGAATGGTACAGATTTTCTGATATTGCAGAGAGAAACACTGCTTTGGAACAATGTCTTGTCATTACAGATCCCATATGACGTGCTGCTCACTTGGCTGCAACAGATTTAAAATTATTTGGAGCATTTATCATGTATCTTTTCAAAAGCTATCTATCTGGTGCATTAACCCGTTACATTCCTTTAGTTGCATTGATATCTTACCTACTGTGGCACTTCCCCATCTTCTGTTATGCTACAGTAACATCTGCTGGTGGAAAAGTCTCTACTACAGTAAATAACCCTCAAATAACCAACAACCCCTAAGCAACTTCTACAGTTTACCAATCTGCTTTAAAAAAATAGTTCTAGGAAATGTTTTTAGGTGGTGTAGGTTTCAAATAAGAAATTAGTTCAGATCATACAAATAAACAAGAGGGGAGGAAGGTCAGCTTGTTTCAGTAGAGGAGCAGAATTTATTTCCCCAGCCTCAAGGTTACAATAATATTCAGGGTTCCAACGACTTTTCTGATCAAATATTAAAACTCTGCTTTCTACAAAGTAGGGCTGGCAAATATTTGTATTTTGTACATGATCAAGGCCAGAGAGCTGGGAGAAAGGAGAGTGACATGGTAGTGCTGGAGTTGGGTAGCGAGGAAAGAAAATTAATTTATATCGGGACACCTGACTTTCTCTTTCTTACAAATGTGCTATCCTAGAAGGGGACGCTCACAGAAGCCAGTTTGTGGATATAGGTGCATCAGTATGAAATCCAAATTTCTTACATCTAAAATTCAGAGGTCTGTCCAACTTAGGACACGAAGGGCTGTGTTCAGGTCAGGCACCTATGGGCAAGCTGAACATCCAAGGGTACATTAAACTATATAAAAATGGAGGGATCATGAACCTGCCTTCCCCAGACCTTATGCCAAGCAAACATGCGTGCTTAGGAGCAAATCCGTATGGAGGAGAAGTGATTTCTGGCCACATCTTCATTGGGCATGGGGTGGCTGGGGACCTGCCTCTCCCACTTGTCTTTGCTCAGGCTTTTCTGGCAGCAAGGCTGGTGTCAAAGGCTCCTTCATACGTCAGCACCTGCAACTTTTAATGCAATGAGAATTACTTCTTTTCTTCCCATCCGGATCAGACCCTCCCTGCTGTTGGTGCATCCTGAAGTCCCCAGCAGATTATTTCCCACTGCCTCCCTACAAGTTTTGGCTGAGATGGAAAAAGAAGAAAACCAGTTTTCTGTGTTGCAGAAATGACAAAGGAAACAGTTTTCGTATGTGCCCAGATTGTAAAGACTGATTCGTTGCTATCTGCCAGTCACAGGTGTGGGTATTTTTTTAGCAGAGAGGTGAGGCGGGGGGAATTCAACAAACTCGTCTGAGTTTTCCTTAGTTCAAGCATTTCTTGTCAGGACTTACTGAGGAAAAAAAAAATATTAAAAGAGCAAAAGCAGGAAAGGGCCATTTGGCTTATCTTGTTCACTTCCTGAAATCCAAACAAACGTTCAAAAAAATCCATATCACACCCTATCCATTCACCCTGTTTCCCTGCGCTGAGGATGGGAGAGTCTAGACAAATCTGGGCTTTGGGAAACCTCTGGAACTTTTTCTAAAAATGGGTTCCAAATATTTTGTTAAAGGCTTCGAACACGTTGAAAAACACTAGCTGGGGGGTTGAGGGAGGGTTTTTTGGTTTTATTTATTTGTTTTCACTCTAAGCACCATTGCCAAAAAAGCACAGGAGAGACGGGCTGGGAGGTCTAGGCCAGCAAGAAATTACTCACACGAGGCAGTCTCGGTGACTTCCTTGGGACACCACTTGCCAGCAGTGACTCAGCCAGCATCACCAAAAGTCAAGAGCCAGCCCCGGGTGGATGTGACAGCCCCCTTGGCCCTTCCACACCAGGTGCCTCGGGAGACCTCCTGCCTTTACACCTCTCACTCCAGGTGCAGGAACAAGGTTTTCCAGGGTCTACCTACCCGGCCTTCCTCTGGCTCCTCGGTGGCTGTGAAGTCCAGCTGTGTGGCTCCTCTTTTTGGCAGGAAACTTCTGGCCCCTGGGGTGGGAAGCAGCAGCCCTGGCCGAGCTCCCGTGCCTGGTTTGCACTGCTTGGAAGCCCGGTCTGCAGGCGTACGCAGGTACTTCATTTCAAATGAGGTGCCTAAAAGCCTGAGTGTATCTGCGCTTTGCTCTCTGTTGACCCAGGGTGTATTTTTACTAGTTGCTGTCAGTTCCTAAACTAGTGAAAATCCAATTCTTCTCTACAAGTCAGATTAAACCAAAAAAAAAAAAAATAGTAAAAAAGAGAGAAAGAAGAGCAGCAGCAGAGATATCCACCTCAATACTGGAGAGAGGAATTTCCTCCGAGCGTACGCCCACCTTCTTTTCCCTGCTCACTCCTCCAGCCTTCTGCTATGGTTGCCAGCTAATAAATATATTCCCCTTTTCTTGAATCCCACCCTTTGCAAATATTCTGTTCTTTCTCGTGTCTTGATGGAAGAAATGCTCCAGAAATCAGCCAGTCTCTCTAGGCATCCTGAAAAACACATGGCTGCTAACTTTCTGCCATAAAATAGAAGCAAGCAGGGCAGTCGCTTCAGTCCGTGGAGATTCAATTGAAAATTCACTGAGCCAAGTGGTGAAAGGTGGGAGCCTTTATCATAGATTTGACTGCTTGATGCCTTAAGCCTTTTTTGTAAGAACCAGAGAATGGGCACGTTCCATTTCTAGCTGGTGTAAGTGCTTTATCTAATCAACCTATTTGCTTAAATGCAACAAAAATATATAGAAGGATTTCAGAACACTTTTACTACTTCTGTAAACTTTTTAGATTTATTTTAAACAGTTTGCAAATCCTTATGCTGTGGAAAAGTTTTGACCAGCTCTGTAAGACAATGAGCAACCTTAGAAAAGCTGCCGGGAAAAAATCATGGGGCGATGCTTCTGGGAGACAGCTAAGGATTTAAGGGAAAGTGTCACCAGAAAGGTAACATGAAGGAAGTTTTGACCATTTCCCAGCTAATATGAAAATCAACAATCATAATGCCACATTGTGAGATCCAGAAGTGGCCTGACTCCTTCTTTTATGTCATTTAGTGGAGGCTGGATGGCTTTGGGAAAAAGTTAGCTCACATGTTCCCCTGGAATACAGGCTGGGCTTTGGGAAAGTGTGGGAAATCCATGTAAATGTTTTTCACACACTTCAGCATATCTTACATTTAGAAGTGCAAGAAGAGAGAGTGAAACCGGGGGGCCAAATAGGTTTTGGTGGATCTGCGCTTCTCAGATATCCGAAACCAAGACATCCTGGGGAACTTGTAAGGAATCTCTTTCTCCAATGGAACAAGGAACAGTTTCTAGTTTGGCCATGCAAAATAACAAGTTTGGCTAATTGCCTGAAAGTTTGGATTAAACTGTTAATAAATTAAGCCTAAGGAGCAGCCAAAATTCACATCTTGCTGCTAAAATCCGTATTTGATTGAAAAATCCTGTGGTTTGAAACAGAAAGGAATGCTGTGCCAGTTTTATGTTGTTCTTTGGATCAGCACTTAATTGTCTCTTCAGAAGAGACTCTTCTGTGACCTGCCCCGTGCCGGGACAGATTGGAGAGGGGAGCACAGACCTCCCCATCCTCCCCCCAACCCATTCCTGGCTCACACCCCACCACTTTTTTCATTAGCAAGCTACAGGGCCCGAGTGGACCGTGCCTCATTTCAGAAAGAGGAAGACAAATCCAAGGCTCTCAGCCAGTTTCTAGGGATTAACGGGCATAAATAGTCGTGGAAATGCCTAGAACTCAATTGAGTCCTAAGAAGGAAAAAAAAAAAAAAATCAAAGCTCCAGCCCATCCTGTAAATTGCAGCACTAGCACAGAAATTAAAATTTCAAATGTGTGGTCCTCGTGTTTAAAAAGATGTCTTCCCCTGAGCGAAAAATATAGGAGATGTTTTTCACAGATTCCATGTTGTAATATATTCTTGACAGGAACAGAGATAGGATTATAAAACAGAGCAGTCCAATACAAACTGTGGTCTCCAAAAAACCGAATCCCCAAATATTGCACCATGGGCCTTTCCGCTTTCCTGGCCAACAATCCCTTCAGATGGATTAGCTTCTGAACACACTTCATCTGGTAACAGAGATTCAGTCAGGTAAATCTCACTGAATACCAGAGAGACAGAGGTGCCTTTTGATAGTTAAAAAAAGAGAGGGGAGGGGACAAAACCATTTTTCAAAAGATGGCAGAGGCGCTCTGCCCCCCTCCGTAGACTACCACTTTTCACCTCTCAGCCAGTCCTGTTGCACAAATATGACCATGCGAAAAAGGTCAGGCTGGCAGAGCCCAGTAACTTCGGGATAAAGGGAGACACTGGTGTTATGTTTTGCTGTTTTCTTTAGTTTCCTTGTTGAGAAGGTTGGGGTTTTTTTTGTTCCTCCTAGTCTGAGCTCCAGTGATCCATCCATCTCTAAATGTTGACACTTTAACCCGATACAAATCCCCCTGCCTAGCTTTCTGCCTTTTCCATTTTCAGTTCAGATTTCCCTTGTGGACTTGCAGTTCACTCTCAGATCATTAATATCCTTTGCTGGCAAATCCCTCTCGATGTATGGAGCAAGAGCGCTTGCCGCCGACTGATCTTCCTTCACCTCTTACTTCCAATAAGGAATGCAACCTCAGCTGCCTTTTGACATTTCCGGCTCCTATTTTTCTACCGCTATCATAGTTGCACAAGGGCCGCTTTACCTCAGTTATCAAGGCTCTTTATTTCTGCTCACTCATTGCTGATGTTTGTCTGCAACCTCACATTTCTAGAGGGTTGGCAGACAGGAGGCTGAACGGACTCAGGCAGCTGAGCACGGGCTTTTCTGACTCTCCAGGATGTGGCATAAGCCAAGAAAGTTCCCCCTCCTTCTGAAGAAATAAGGACAGGGGGGGAAAAAAAAAAAAGAAGGAGCAATCAAGTCTCAAGACCAATTTAAGCAGAATGAATGGGTCTTTGTTCTCTATGGCAGGGTTTGCATTTATATTTGCTGTGTTAGCCACGGTCGTGATTTAATTGCACATCTTAATGACTTTTGGTGTTTCCCTTAAAGACCCAGAAGCTGGAATCAAGGGACTCCATAAGGCCCTTTGCATTCATTCAGAGCAAAAGGTAAACCTTTACTTTTGCAACAAAGAGGAAGTAAATTCTCCCCAAAAGGCTCCAAAACCCAAAGGAAAATAAAAGGAAATTGACATTTGTTGTTTTTAAGAAGTCTCAGGACCTTTAAGCCATTCTCAGGATTTTGGAAGGCGTGATGCTTTGATGCACAAAATTGACAATGCTGCCTTTATGTTGAGGGTGCCACCATGCACGAGTTTGCTCAAGAAACTCAGAGTAAGGACTCCCTCCATCTGCTTCGTCAGCCCTTGCAGCTTGTTTCTTATTCTCCTGGTTGAAGTGGTGGCAAAGGGAGAAGACGCTGCCCCATCTCACCTCCGCTGCCTTTTGAGAATGCCCATCCCTCGTGCCTTTGCTAATTCGACACCCGTGACATCTCACCGCTTACAAGAAAGCTGGTGGTCAGCACACGCTGTACACTGTGGAGCTTTTTTCTTATTTAAAAGGGAGCACATGAACACAGGGTTGGGGTTCACAGGAGAATGAGGCCGATGGCTGATCTCTGTCCCGGGGTGAGATCCTTCCCTGCAAATCAGTGGGACCAAAGGCCCTGACCCTGTCTAACAAAATCACCAGTAACATTCTGGTTAACTTCAGTGGTGGTCACCCTGGCAGGAAGCAGAGTGTGCGTGGGATGGTCTGTGGCCTCTACCTTCTGCTACCTGGTTTTGCCTATTTGTAACAAACCGCTTTCTGCAGCCTTTCGCCCTCCTCTACCCATTTTATCCTCCAAACCACCAACAGGTTTGTCACTGACAGACCGGGCTGCTGGAGCTCACATTAACTTTTCTCAAATGAGCAATCCACGTTGCTCATCTACGCTGGTGACTTGTGCAGGCAGTGTGAACTGCAGCTGGGATAAGCACCAGAGACTCGAGACGAAGCTCTTCCACAGAACGTGGTGACTGGTCCACCAGGCTGCAGCCGAGCTGGCTGTGGACACGAGGAGCTTCACCTCACCCCTGGCTGTTCGTTGTCTTCCCCCTGCCAGAGCTGCTGCTAGAGCTGCTTCTGCGAGTGTTTATTAGCTGCTCTCTGTCAGCATGAGCTGGGTTAGCAATGATCTACCGCCTCAGCTCAGTTTTTGCTTGGGAAAGGCTGGGGAATGCTCACACTCGTGGTTGAAGCCCCACACCTGGGTGGCAGGGGGTTGTGACAGTATGGATGGGTGGCGGCCAGCAGCTGGGGATGTAGCTGCTTTCGGCAAGACTCGAGAGGAGATGTGTGACCAAGCCTGAAAGAGGAGTGGGCCCCGGTCAAGCCACTGTGCAGCTCTGCTCTCCTTACTGCCTTTGGCTTGCTTGTCTGCTTGAACTGTAAACTGTGCAGGCAAGGGACTCTCTCTTAGCTGTGGGTTGGAAGACCAAAATGAATGATAGCAGATGAATTTGCTCTCAGTTCTCTTGGGCCTTGTTTTAAAACATTCTGTTAAACCCTAAAGCGTATTTTTTTCCTCACTGGCAAATATGATACTGCTGGAGTTCCTCACTCCTACCCCCATCACCATCACGTGCTTACAGTGAACCAGACTTCTGACTTTTCTTAAGGCTGGATTATTTCTACCTTGCTCCCATACTACCTGCAGATGTCTTCCTTCCCTTGGCCCTCCCAAACAAGACCTCCTCTGCTGACTCTGCTGGTTTCGTTGGAATTTAAGCTTTGATTGAAAGAATATATAGCTCCAGCCAGTGGTGCCTGGGGTGAAAACCTTTGGACTGACCTGAGACACTGTTGTCACGTGGGTTCTTCAGCTGGTACACAGAGAGAGGGAAAGGCCACCCACAGCAAACTGACATTATTTCTGGAGCCTAGTGACTGCTACCTACATATCTAGGTTGTTAACAAGCAACACAGGTCCTGCTCATGGAATGGGAACTTCTGTCCTGGCAACAGTGGCAACAGCCAGGCACTGGGGACTTGCAGGTCACGAGTTAACGTTAGTGACCTAATGACCTGTCAGGCTAATGGTGACCAAGAGCGTGGAAAGAGGCAACAGGGGAATGAATAGGAAGGACTCCATGCTCCTGTTGTACCTGGCACTGAGGCGACAGATACTGGTATGCTGTGTTGTATTACAGTGCTTACAGTATAAGAATGGTCTCGGAAAACCAACATATACATACAAAAGAGACTCGTGAGAATGATCCAAATGTTTTGTGGCGAAAGACAGGAAAGAGCAACCATGCTTATCTCAAAGAGGAGGTCAAGGGGGGCTTGCACAGTCAGTCTAGAAGTACTTCAGTAAGGACGAGATATTTGCTAATAGGGATTTGTTCAGCCTGGCAAATATAAAGCAAGAGACAATGGCTAGAAGGTGAACAAAATCAGACAAGTAAATTTCTTTTTAAATGCGCTATGGTTCAAAAAGGAATTAACTGGGGGAGGTCTTATGTCATCTAATGTACTGAAGATCAAACAAGTCCATCACAGCAGTCTTTTCTGACTGTATAATTTCTAGTTCTATTTTACAAATGATCATTCAGCTTTCATACAAATAGAGAAAGAGCTAGTCTATGGAACTTGAGACCTCCATTCTTATCCTTTCTCTCAGGATAGCAACAGAACTTCTGTGCACAGAGCAAAGACAGAATAGCTGTTTTAAGTACACAAAGGACCAACTCTAGTAGTCACCTAATGCCCTCACATCCCATTCAAGCCAGTAAAAGAGTACTCATCGTCTCACTTGATGTGTTTAACTTCCTACAGAATCTCTTTCTTAACATACAAACTATATGATGTGGAGATTTCTATTTACAACAGGAGCATTCAAGTTTCTTCATGCTTTTCTACTCATGTCAGCTGATTTACACGGAAATCCTAAATCACATCGATTTTCTGTTCGTGTCCTGCAGAGGACCTAAAGCGGTGCTATTGCTAAAGGGAGAATGGTGTAAACTGGCAGTAAGTGAGAAGCACCCCCAGCTCCACCATTCATTTCCCCACATTCGCCTTGGCCAGTCTCACACTGCACAAACTCTCCAATCCTTTTCTGATCTCATATCTCAGGCGTTTCCCTGTGTCCTTCTACTTTGATGTGCTAAGAACAGGCTTGAGGTGGGGAGAGGTTAGAAGCTGTGTTTAGCACAGTTTGTGCCTGAAAAGAAATAGTGTTGTATTAGTCAGAGATATTTTAAAGGTCACCCATCTCCACCTGCATGGGCTGGCGAGGTGGTCCCTAACTGGGGTTCGGGAGTGCCACAGCACTGCGTTCCCCAGCCGGCGCTGGCGGTTCTGTGTGCAACTTGACTTTCCAAAGCAGCCCCTCAACAAAAAGATGGAAGTGACCATTTTATTAAATAAGAAACAACAATGCTGACCTCTCGTGGCCATCATAGCCGGTTGCAGCAAGGTACCGCCAGTGGCATCTCCGCGCATCAGCTGTGCACAGCTACCAGGCTCTGCTGTGCTTCCCATAATGGGGGCATCACCTTCCCATTGCTCCCAGCTCCACCCCAGTGCTACTGACAGCTAATTTTGGCCCCAACTCAGGAAGGCAACCACGGCCAGGACCCAACTTGCTGCTATGGCACGGAAATCAAGCTGGCTGCCCGCATTTTGTTGCCTGCCGAACAGTGACCTATGTGGAAGAGATTGATTAGGGAGCACTGAGCACAGCCAAGTGCTGCTGAAGCCGAATATATGGTTGCAATGCAACAGCACTAACAAAAAAAAGGTTGGGACAACAGGCTATAACAAGATAAAGTTCTACCATGAGATGATGTAAAATACATTACAGAAAATTTTATGGGTCATTTATATGTGGCGATGCCATTCAAACAACAAACTGCAGCTTTATGTGCCATAACTCATTTTTAGTTCTGCACTTTGCTTTATTCTCTACCTACCAATGCCTGTGGGACTAAGTCTAATATTTCAGGCCCCCTGAATAGCTCTTAGACAGCACTTTCATCAAAAAAAAAAAAAGGAAAAGAAAAAAAAAAGACCTCCTTTAATTAGAAAGCTTCCTCCAGCCCCCAAAACATGGGCATCTGCAGAGATTAAGAGCAAAGTAGATGAAAGCTCCTCGCAGTGGATATTTCTTAAGTCTGGACAAGTGAACCATAAAAAAAATAAAGCTAAAAGCAAAACAAGGAAACCTAGCAACTGTCGGTGCCAGTTAAATAGTTCCTTTCAGCAGTCTGGTGGTTTGGGTTACTCAGGAATTACCCATGAAGTAAGCTTTGTCACTGAGGGATCAGAACACCCTGACGAACCAGAGGGGTACCAAGTGGCAGGTGACACAGCGCTGTTGAGGGAACCCTCAGGTGCCACATCGAGGCCATCACATTTTAACGAGGCAAGACCCTACCACGTGTCTCTAAGTCATCGCCAACCCCTGAGACCACACAGTCCAACATGGGGTTGATACATCTACGGATTGGTCTCTGCTTCAGAGCTGGGGGTCTTGGTACCCTCTCCATGAAAGTATATGACTTTCTGAAGGACCAAGGTCACCTCAAAGTGACCTGCCATGACCTGTTTTCAGTGGTCAGATGTCACACCCTGCATAAGTTATGGAGACTGCCAAAGGTAAGAGTTTATGAAACAGTGACTGGACACCTAAAGAAAAGAGGGGAGGTGCATTTAAATTAGATGGTGAGGAGTGGATGGCTCTGGAAAAGAATGACGTTCACCTTCCCTGCCTCTCCCTCATCTCTGCCACAGTCACGGCCCTGTGTCCACAATGAACAGTACGTTGTGGCCTGGAGAAACCTTCACGTCAGATTTGTTGGTGGCAGTGAAGATGTTGGTTGTGCACCCACTGGCCATGGGTGCAAGCTGGGAGCCTGATGACGGGCAAGGCCAGCTCAGCACAGGAGCGGCGTTGCTGGGGTTGGCGGCCCTGCTGCTGCACCCAGAAGAGCCTGAAAACTGTGGCTCATGGAGCAAACCCTCCAGCACTGCCTCCCTCTCCAGTTAGTCCCGTCACCGGCGGTGGGGGCAGACCCCGGGCACTGCACTCCCTGCCAAGGCTTTTCATTGATTTAGGACCTGGTCCAAAGAGGGTAGAGGTGCTCCTCGCTTTCTGCAAGCTTTATAGCAGGCCCTGAGCTCTGGGAGCTTGGTCCTGCCCGTGGCCAGGCACCCTCGCTTCTTGCTGCAGTCACCCAGAGCCGAGGGGGGTCTGGTCCCTCGCCCCCACCTAGGTCGCCAGCCGGCACTCCCACTACAAGTTGGCTTAGCTCCCGGGTGAATACCTGCCGTATGCAAGAGATGTGAGTCACCCCCGATGAAGTGATTTTTTTTTCCCAACCCCTTTTTTTTTTGGATGAGGAGGCTTCAAGAGCAGAATTTGGAAATATCCAGTCCCTTTCCAAAAGCTTTCATTAAAACAGCCCATAAAAGCAGTCTCTGGAAACTTTAGGAGGCCTTTAAGAAAAAAAAATTAAAATTAAAATTCAGTTTTATTGAACAAATGGGCAGCACTGAAAATATTCAGAAAATTAAAATTAATTTGAAAATAATTAAAAATAAGAGAAGCTTAGTGTATGTTTCCAAGGTCTGGGTAATATTAAAGAAGCTTTAAAAAATTGCAAAGGAAATTTACTGTGAGCAGGTGTTTGAAATAATTGGGGGAGAAAAAGGGTTGACCATTAATTAATGAAGAATTATGAATGTCCCTTGTTGGATTTTTTTTCCTGTAGTCAACATATTTTTAACCACACGAACTTAGCGAACACATTTTAAAAGTGTGGAGTTGCTTTACAGACACATACAGGGAGCTGAGTGTTACTTTATCCACATCCATTTTCTTTTCGCCAGTGGCATGCATTTAGCGGGAGCTGTTGAGAGGACCAAGGTACTACGGCAAAGGCTTCCTCACCAACTATAAAGCACGGACGTTAATATTTTCAGGGTCAAAGGCAGTGAAAGCTAGAACACGGCGGCTGGCTTCAAGAAAGGCAAGTGAAGAGCAAATGTATAGGGCCCGGACGTGCGTAGGAACTATGGGGTTCCACCCCAAAAGCTTTTTGGACACCTACTGAACCCATCAGGGCCCTGTGCAGACACACGAGCTCGTGACGGAGCCCGAGCGTGGGCTCCAGATGTGGCAAGGGCATCGCGATGTTCCCATCCGCTGATGACGTTAGAGACCCCGCCAGAAGACATTTTTCAGGAGAAAGGGGAAACAAAGCCCCTGCGCGAAGGCTACGCAGCCCGACAACTTGGACGGGAAACCTCTCACCTCCTTGCATAGGAAGGACGCCAAGAAAGAGGCTTTGCCTGGGCTAACCATCACCCCGCTGTTGAAATGATTGGTGGTCTCGGGGCTGCCTTGAGCGGGTGTAAAGAGGCAGCGTCTCCGTGTCCCGCGCTGGGCTGTTGTGAAACTGTTCTCTGGCTTCTTCGCTTCCTGCAGCCCCCAGGCTCTGCCAGACGGGTTGCGATGTCTTTGCTCCCTGTTGGCCAGGAGCGCTGAGCTCCCTGGCGGATGAGTGTGACTCTTTGGCTGATGTAACTTACAGCTTAATCGGGAGGGTGTCTTGTTGTATAGCCTGGATCTTACGCCTGCAAAGCTCAGGCTCGTCAAATACAGGCTGATATTAAATGGGAGCCTTCCAGTGTAAGAAGCCAAAGTTGCTCCTCAAGCACGGTGAGGGTCTCAAGTGTTGCAACCAGAGGTGTGGACAAACCACCCAGAAAAAGTGCTACTTGCTGAGTACAGGCCAGTGCCAGGCAGAGGTTGCTTCCTGCTTTCTCATCCTGTAACATTTTTCTCATTTTTTTGCCCTTGCTCTTCATTTTTTTTTCACTAGCCAGCCCAATTTAAGGTTGATTTAACCCTGCAGGAAACATTCCTTCTGATTTCAGGCTGACTTATTAGTCCGTGAGCTGCTAGATGGGGTAAGGTTCAGCAATACCAAATAACAAGCCAAGAGTCCGAGTGTGATGATGTAGGGAGAAAAGAGTGACACCAGCTCCCTGGAGTGACCGAGCACCAGAAATTTCAGTAATCTCTTCTTTCTTCCCTAGTGACCTGGTCGAAGTTCTTGCAGCAAGATTGCAGCCGAAAGCACCTCAAGCCCCAGTTATTTGCAGAGAGAGCTGAGGCTTTCTTACAAGATGTAAGGAAGCGAATACAAGATGTGAACGGACTTCTGACTTAGCTATCTGTATTTGTCTCATCAGAAATTACTCTTCTTTTATCTTTGTGTATCTAGAGACCTTCATAGCTAGCAAGTTGGGGAAAAGGCCCCGTTTCTTTCCATCACTTACTAGTATAAATGACAGGCACATAAAATAAAGCAAACAAAAACCCTGGAGTAAACAAAATCAGCATTTATTCCTCAGTCATGTGTTTACAAGACTGCTTTATGTTTTTCACAAAAGAACACATACCAGAGATACATGAGTTAATCTAAAAAACCAGATACGCAAGCCAAAGTGATATGGGACATGAAAATCCACATGCTTCATAATTTAGTTCTCACATGCCTGTCATCTAACTTTAAGAGAAGTTGCTGTGGGGTACACAAACCTTAGTTCTGCCGCAACAAAATGTGATCGTTAGCTCTACTGACATAGCTAAACAACATATTTACAAAGCACTATCTCTGCCAGTCTTCATCTAAGATTTGAAACAGGTAGTTAGTTGTTCAGCGACCAAGCCTTCATGGAAGGTGAAAGAGTCTAACGTCCCTAAACGGATTCATGCAGTGTTTAGTTTTATTCACACGAGATACAAGGACAAGTATCTACTGGTGACGATAAAAGTAGTATGTGAAGATGCAGTGTCCTCCTGCAAGGAGTTTGGGGCATCAGCGTTCATTCATCACTGCTGTGGGTCTGACACTAAGCAAAACTGCAATTGCTATCACATATTAAGTGTTCACAAGCTAAGAATTGCCCCCCTCACTGGTGCGACCAGGGGAAGGGGATGGGATGTTTTCAGGTCCCCATCAGCGGAGAAGAGCTGACAAACACCCGCTTTTCTCACACCTCCTGCTGGTGGGGGCCATTTTGCTGAAAGAGGCTGCCAGTGATTTGTAATGTCAGCATTAAACCTTGACTCTTACTGCAGCAATTTAACCACTGCAGAAAAACTGTATCTTGATTGAGATGCCTTAACTGTTAAAAAATTAAGGTTCTTTTTATTTTTACTAGTCAAGACTGGTGCAAAGCAGGTTTTTTTGGCGGGGGTGTGTGTTAAATTGGGCTCTTGTGCTACTCACATCACAAAAGGTGGACCAAGCACTTCCTTTATTTAATTCTGTGGAGCTGCACTGTTATTCCTGGTTGGGATCAAGTTACAGCAGAATTTAGCTTAGGCTTTAACTTTATTCAGCTTTTAACATTAGAAGGAATATGAAAAAGAAATTAAGAAGTAGCTTCTGTTGTAATCTCCAGAGTGGATTATCACAGATTGCCAGCTGCTTACGCTGTGAAGGTACTCAGGGGAGGGACCGGCTGCAGGTGCTCACAAACATGGATACGATAGTATGGACATCTTCCTGCAGTAAAGGTTTTTACTCATTTCATAGCCTCCAGGATGCTCAACGTGCAAAAAGAGTTGGAAATCCACTAGTGCCCCACCTTAAGCCAAATAAATTTGCTTCTAATCCTGATGCTAATGTTAGACTACTCTAGCATATTTTGGGCAAAACTCTCTGAGGTTTTCTGTAGCTGAATCTCTCCGCTGCATCTATAGAAACGGGAATAACACCGTCCTAATTCTTTTAAGCACTAGGTGATAACTGTCTTTCAGTGCCTGACAAGTAAAGTTGTGTTTTACTGAGTACAGTTACATCTGAGGCCCTGAGAAAATCTGTCAGTTACAGAGTGCCTCCAAATACCGGTGCCTTCCTGCAGAACAGTCCCTATGTAACATGACTGCTAAAGCCGCCTTTCCAAACAGAAAGCTCTCTGCCTTTTTGCAGTCCAGCCAGGAGTCTGTATGCAAACCTGGAGGTCAGATCATCACCTGGTATAAAACACTATGTTCCCATGATATGGCCTGTAATTTTCACATGTCAGGAAGAATACAATTGTTGTGCACAGACCAAATACTGCGTCTTGACACTTCACCACAACTGATGTTTCTATATCGCTCTTGTAGTACCTGCAGCCATCTCTGTCTGTGGGCATACAGCTAAATGGAGTAACGGCAGCTAGTACAGTGCCTTCACACTTAAACCTGCTCCCAAGCACAGTAATTCACAGTTTCCAAATGCAATCGCTTAAACCAATACACAACAAAAATGATAACAAGTAAACTCACATAGGTGTAGTTGACTTATAAAAACCTAAGCAACTTACTACTATTACCTAGTGGAAAATAAATAACGATGTGTCAAAACAATAATTTAATAAAGCTATTAGTCATTAAAGAACATATTTAAGGAAAACAGAACCAAAAACAAACTTGCACACACAGACACACACAAAACACAACATGCTGCTCAAAGTGCAATGAGACAGAATTAGAAAGCCACTAAAAAGAAGCTATGTCAAGTTATTATTTAACTAAAATTACAACAGCCAGAAAAGACACAAACAAACATCTATGGAGACATTTTTCTCAGGCACACTGCTACAGTTAGCGGTGACAATTACACAGCAGTGTAACTTTTCTGCCCTTAATAATGATAATTATCTTGATAATACACCTCCCTTTTGATTTGGTGCTGCAGATTTAGAGTCTATGGGGCTATGCCAAGAAGTACGCTTGGGAATTTTTCCTCCTCCACTGGACACCTGCAGGCCCACCCTTGAGCTTAACACTGGGCACCAAATGGCACCTTCAGTCACTGTAGAGCCTCGCTCAGTCCAACCGCCTCCAACTGTCCCCACCTCAACCTCATCCCCCACTACAGGAGCTGTTCCAAGGATGAAAGAGTTGGGGCGGTTTACAGGTTAAAACTCAAGAGCGTGAGCATCATTATCCATGTTAGTAAGAAGGAAAGTTAAGTCCCCTAATGATATTAGCACATTGCCCAGTTGCACAAGCAAGCGGCTGGTGAGGAGCGAGGCACCCCCTCCGCAACTCCTGCCTTGTAAAAGGGCCTGACCTCTCAAGGGGAGTGACATATGTCAAGCTCTTCCAGCCTCCCTAGTAAATCACGTGTGCGTGTTTCTGACAGAGCACTGTACGGATGAACTCCATGGATGTGCGTAACAGAGGCCATGTTCTCCTACAGCTCCTGGAGGTGTTGTGGCTGACTCCGCGCAACACGCGCGAACACAGGGCTGATCTTTATGGCACTAAGCTCTTAATTACTACTCAGATGTATATATCCACAAATGATAAATCCTCTTAATTCGACTGAGCAACAAAGCAGGTAAGACTGCAGTCACACTGTTATTTTAGTATAGTTAATAACATTCAAAATGACATGCAATTTATTCATACCCATGTAAAATCTACCACAGGAAAAACAAAGCCCCGAACCCAATCCTACAATACTGGCACTAAAGTGCATAATGAGACCTTGCCATTCAACAGTGGTCTGCTGCGTTTTAGTCTGATCATTGAGTTATTTACTGAACAAAAAGCTACAATATCTTGAAGGCAGTCAGAACAGGAGTGGGAACTTCAGCCCTAACAGAAAAGTAGCTTTTCTATTTATTTTACACAGGCGAATATAAATGGTGACTAAAAATAAGCAGCCCAGTTTCTATCTAAAAGTCATATGCTTGTTTTCTTGCGTTGAGACTGCTTAGTCTTTTCCCAAAGAAACTTCCATTTCTGCTAGCCAAAGTTTACTTCAGCTAAGACTACAGATAAGGATTTGAAGGTGGCAGTGCTCTACATGGTATCATAGTTGCATGGTGAGTCATTGTGTGATAGTAGTAATGGGTCTCATGTATTCGCAACAACTAGTACAACACATCAGTATTTCTTAGATTTCATAGCTGTAAGAAGCCCTATTAATTTACAGGAGCAGTCTAAAGAGATCTACTACAATGGCTTTAAAACATTGGATCAAACTGGCTGTAGAGAATGTCATGGCCATGATGTCCCATTAATGGGCCCCTTCTATTTCAGTATGAATGCTATCCAGAAAGGACAAAGGTATAAAAAACAATTCATTAGGTCGTGATGAATAATACTGTTTTGTCTTTATGTTGATCCCCTTTAAAAAAAAAAAAGACATAATTTAAATATAAATACATATTAAATGTATAGATAAATATATAGAGATAGCTATGTTAATATGTAGTTTGATCAGAACTGGATTAATCAAAGAAAACCTAAAGGCACCACAATATGTCAACATCACTGAATAAAATAGTCACTATACTTTGCATTTATGTAGTTCTGAAACCAAGCAGTCAGAAAGCCATACACAGCAGGCAATAAGTCCCATTATTTTAACCTCACAGCCTAGGTAATTAACGCTCAGATTCACTTAGTGATGAGCCATAGTCAAAGAATCTCAGGTAAATAATTCAGCTGTTCTGACTCCCAGTTTTTTATCTAGTTAAGTATCAGAAAGGCTTGGGAGCAAGGTACGAAAAGAAAACTTTAGAAAAACAGAGGATTTCCATTTGAGCCTGTATCTGGAGGTTATAATGAGCAGAGGACTGACTCTCCTCTTTGCCAATGGTCTTAATCAGTCCTACTAGCATTAAACAAATTAGCTGGTGTAAAATCACCCTCTGTTAAAATAACTGAATTATACTTGCATATTGGAAAACAGTCTGCATGGGTACAAGTGCCTTGTTTTTTTTCTTGTTTAATTAATCCAAGTGCATTTAAATCGAACAGTAATTCATCAGGCTAAAAAATCCTAAAATGCATCATATCATGGTTGCAGCAAATTCACATATGTGCAAGGAAAGCCTCATTTCTCACTTCCACTGGTGTTACATTAACATGGCTTTAACTTTGGTTGAGCTAATCCTTAGCTCATTTTAGTGTGACAGGAAAAACAAACTTCAAATCTTCTACATAAGGCAGCTTTAAATTGGCTGCAATTTTTTTTTTTTTAATTATTTGACTCTGGTGTCAAATCAACCTTGGCTACAGACAGTGACAGACTGCCTTCTGGGCTGAGATGAGAAACAGTCAATTTAACCTGATAATTTTAACCTTAAGGAGCCTTTGATAAGTAAAATGGGACATAAGACAAGTTAGAGAAAAGTTCGTTATGAATCCAAGCTAATGTAGCACTCCCAGACATGAAGAACACGGTGTCCAGAAGAAACACTTTCCCACAACCTGAAGAAATACTTTCCTTCTTTCAACAGCTGAATAGAGAAGACGCAGCTCAGCAATGCTGGGACTTGTCCTGCGGCTGAAGTGCTGTTGGTCCATTCAGTAGAAGTCTTGGTCATGTCAGGGGGATAAAGCACCAAGACTGCTGATATTTTCAAATCTCTTAGCAGCAGTAACCACACAGCAGCTTTTCTGCAAAATAAACAAAACAAAAATCCAGTTAATTCAGCAGTATACTTTTTTTATTTGGTTAAGCATTCTAGGACAACCACATGGTGGTTTCTTTGTGCATAAGGAAAAGAAAGCAACGCCGAAGCTTCTTGCTTACAAAGGATTCTTGCAGCCACCTTATTTGTGAGATGTTTTATATAATATTAGAAAGACAAGGCCTCTTTGTTAAGTGGAGAAATGGTCCTGGAGGTCACTCTTGAAATGCAGCTACTCTGCTTTTTTGCCTCTCTTGTCATACAGATCACAGCATGAAAAAGCATGCTGCAAACCTCTCCATTTATTTGTGTTACCACTGCAAGCATTTATAATGCCAGGTCTAAATCAACTGGCACTTGAGCGTATTCTTTTGGGTTAAATGTGGCAACCATACTACTTGCCTGATAAAAATAGCTAAAGGGATTCTTTAAAAACAAAGCACTGCTATGACTTTAGATCCACTCATTAAGTAAACTCAAATAAACTCCAAAAAGAAAAACACACACAGAGGAAATAACACTGCAAAAGCCAAAACCAGGTTTTCCTGCAGGTTAGATCATGGGTACGTTACTATGTTACAAAGCTATAAAAAGTTTATTTAAAAATAATTTTGACTGCTGTTGGACAGTCAATTTATCTCAAAGTTGATTTTGGTTGTAATAGAAAATTGTGTAATAACAGTGCTTCCTGCATTTGAGAGGGAGAATTTTCACCATTTGGTTGTTGTGCAGTTAGTGGCTTGAAATGGGAAATACAGACAAAAACACTAGTCCTGTAACAGGTGGGGAAAACCTGTTTAGAAAACTACTATGTAGAAGCACACAGATGAGTGGACCAAAACCTTCGTGTAACCTGTCCCGGCACCAGTGGAGTGGGGATGAAGGCTGAGGAACACAAAGAGGTATTCATTCCCACTGGATTCCTACTACAGAGACTGATGTTCAGACATTACCATACCAGGAAGTTATGTGGCTTCAGAGAGCAAGTAGGACATAATAATGGTACCTTACCCTCTCTGACCTCCAGCGTACCATGGAAAGGCAGCTTCAAGTCCCCAGGATAGCTCATTTAAAGACCATTAACTTCTGCGTTACTACACTACATTGTACAAAATCTGTTCTAATCTTAGTCAAAACAGAACAAAAGTTCAGCCTCTCACAATACTATCTTTTTTACATGTTTCTGGACAAAACCTGTCGCAAATAAAACCCAGGACATCACTTGCCCGACCAAGCAGATGATGGATGATGGCAGCATTAAAAACTTGCTTGTGGTGAAAAGTGGACTACTTTTAGTTTGGCATCCATTATTTTGTTACTCATGACGCACAACAAAAAGGAAGTGGTTTTACACAGTGTGTGTGTTCTCAGCCTCATTCACATCTTGACCCTCCACTGAGTTTTGCCCAGAGATGCCCCCAGAACCTTTGAGTGGTTCCCATGGTCCTTCAACAGAGGCACCAACTTCTGTGGTAGTCGGTAAAAGGGGCTGTGGGAATTGGTGTACTGGTTTATGGAGATACTGTGCCGCCTGAGGTAGCTTTATTTCCCAGTGGCTGAGTGAGTATGCTTTGGTCAAAGACCAGAGACAGAACATGAGAGCAGACTTGAGTCTCCCTAATCCCCAGAGAAGGCAACCAAGCCAGCCTGAGAACCACTAATGAAGTGTTTGTTAATGAAAGGGCAAAGACAGGGAGACAGAAAAAAAGGACAAAGAGAGATGCTCTGTCAAAATGGCTTGAGTTGCTACAGGCTCAAGGGGCAGAGAAGTGCCCTGTCAGGACTGGGTCCTCAACATTGTGGAGCAGCTTCTTTTAGGGGACACATTGCTTTCATTTCTCTACAGTTAGTGGAGCTGCCCTGAGGGTCTGGCCCGTGCCTCTGCTAAAAACTAATTACTTTTCATATTTCTGCCCCTTTTAAACCATACTCCTAACCACAGCATGAAAACCTGAAAGCTTTCAACACTGAAAAATTATTGGGTGAAATCCTGCGCCATGAGAGCCAGTGGGAGCATAACCATTCCCTCTAAAATAGCCAGGGTTTGCAGCACATATGGCTTCATATATATGATTTTTTTTGCACATTGCTGTGACTCGGGATAAGTGATAGGGCCAGTTTACATTTTGAATGCTTTCCAGACAACAGCAAGGATGGTGGTGGTGAATACAGTTTGGTCCATGCACTTTGGACTACGCAAGTTTTTCGGCCGCCCACTGATCTCTTCTGCCGGGGCTACAGTATTTACGTCTGAAGAAACACTTGGGACCTGAAACGAACCTTCTGTTTGGCAGCTCTTCCAGAGGTTATTGAGCCGGGGGTGCTTGGGACACACCGTCACCTTTAGCCTTCTTCTAGGGGAAAAGAAAAAACAAAAACCCAAAAGAAAGATACCATTATTGGAGCATTAATTGAAGATCAATCATATTTTATCTCTAGTTAAGCTAATGGCACAACACTGCAACATAAGCATGTTTACTGAAGCTATTTCGCAAAGCACAAAAAGTACGAACAAAAAATAGCAAGGTGAGAGCTCTAAAGGATGACATGAGTTGTAAGGTTTCTCTTAGGGGAGGGTTACTCCAGAAGAAGACTGGTGACAGGAAGCAGCACAGCAGGTAAGCAGCCTGTGTTCTTGCAGCATTTGGAAAAGAGAGCCTGTTCCCCAGGTTGCAGGAATCGGAGCTTCACTGGACCCCAACTAAAGGAGTCAAATTTTATGCTATGAAGCCCTCTAAAGAGATACTTAACCATGACAAACTCTCTTATTTTTACTGTGTACACACGCTTATAAATCTTCTAATAATCTCATGGGCATTGCTGTTCTGGGAGATTATAATCAAAACTAAATTTCAATTAAAATTATAATAATTTCTTTGATCGTTATTATTTCCCAATTTATACTACTTCTTGTTATCCTTACTCTGTGTAACAGGAACATCTCGCAAGGACAGAGCTGTCAAAACACTACTCAGTCCATACTGCCCAGAACCCACACCACCTCATCAGCAGAGCTACTACTGCTTTATTATCAACATAATCTTTATTCCTATTTTAATAGGATTATTTTGTTGATTAATAATATGGTCTCTTAATTCTTAATGATGGCTGTAGTTCAAAAGGCAGCTTGATAGGCAATAGAGCAGTCATTTTATTTAACGTAGATGTGCTTTGCCTGAAGAGGAGGAAGTGTAAAAATTCTGAAACCTGCTTAAAATTATCCCCCAAGGAACAACTGAACGACAGAGTGGACTCCTTTAGAATCAGCCAACAGCAAGCTCATCAACAGTGTGAATCTCCCAAACTCACTGACTATTTAACAGAGGAATAATCAAAATTATTTAAAATCTTGTTGATCTTCCAGCTCAGCCCAACTGAATTGTTTGTGTGAACAAATGATTGCTTCTTTTGTGTTGGCCACTACGCTGGCTACCTTGAAGGGCAAGAAGGTGCTTAAGTACCAAGATATGGACTGGGTGAGGTTCCAAGCTCTGTTGGGAAAGGTATCCCTTGGGAAGACGTAGGATGAAACCTAACAGCACTCATGGGGGACTTCAAGAGAGCCTGAAAGGGTTTTCAAAGCAGGAAGCAGAATTATCCCCGGCTGGAAAAATCTTTTCCTATGGTAATTCAGTGCTCATTTTGCAAATAGTCTCCTTTTGCTAAGAAATGGATCCACCCAGCAACACACAGCAACTGCATGGTCTTATATTTCTTCCCAGATGTGCAAGAACTGACGAGCAAGTGTGAGCATGCAAATTATAACATCTAAAAAGAAAGCAAGGGGACACACACGGCTCTCAGTAGCAAGAAATGCAGCAGCAAGGAAGAATCAAAAGCAGTTAAGAAAAATGTCAAAGCAAATAATCATGTGGCAACACAAGAAGGCAACAGCAGCTCTACAATGCACACGGATATTTAAGTTTAGGGACCTGGAGTCTGCAGTGGAGCTTGTGGTCTGATAACCATGGGTGTTTTAAGGCAGCAGTTGCACTTATCCTCCAGCTAGAGGAAAACCAGAATGCTATTAAGTGTTTTTCCCAGAATCTTAAAATTCAACAATTATCTCCTACAGGTTGTGTTCTGCCATCATGCAATGCTGTAACTTCAGGACACTGTGCCAGGTGACAGCTAATCCATGTAAATTCTGCTTCACAGCAAAAATGCATTCAGGTAACTTCAGAGCATTTATGAACACAATGAACAACATCAATGAAATGGCATTATAATATTCTCTGTGGACACAAAAAACTTAGAAAAGTCACGACAGTTCTGCAATGGAGCAGTAAAAGTGACACAACTGTGACACGATGGCATGGAAAACACATTTCAAAGATACAGGGATTATATACCATTTTTCCTTGATGAGAAGCTTTGAAATGAAATCTTTGGCCTGATCAGAAACACCTCGAAATTCCTCATCTTCAAAATCCCAGCTACAGGACAGGATATTGTTGAGGGTCTCATTGTCATCTTCACCCAAAAAAGGAGATAATCCACTGAGGCTAAAGTAAAAAGAAATATGTTCAATCGTCCTGTCTTTCCCCTTCCTGTACATGATCTTCTATAATTGTGCTGTCACTCCTGGCCCATCTTGAAACATATTATTGTCTAAGAAAGTCTCCAGACCATTTCCATTCTCTCTTCTATTTACATTATCACCTTGCTTCCCTAACAAACCAAACATTACTGTCTTTAATGGTAGTTCATATTTTCTAGACCTTTGACCACTCTTGCACATACCTACTGGGAACTTACCAAGCAGCCTACAGTATTCTGGAATTGTGATGCTCAAAAACTGATAAGATGCGCAAAGAAACAAAGAAGAAAAGTTCACGGTGATTGGAAAAAGAGGAGAGATTACTGAATATGGCATTTGGAAAGATGCCTACATTTTCTATTTTGGATACAGATTTTGTCAATGTTCCAGTATAACAACAAATTTGGATGACTGACACAGTTCAACCTAGAAACAGCTTACAATGCAGATACTGAATCCTACTTACAGCATATAAGCAATGACTCCTACACTCCACATATCTGTAGGAAAGGAGACAAACTCATAATTCACAACTTCAGGAGCAAGAAATTCTGGAGTCCCAAAGTTAACTCGAAGTTTTTCTCTGGGTTGGTATCTAGGAAATGGAAACATTAACAGGGGACACCGATTACAGCACTAATTAAAGTTGCATTGTAAGTTGTCCAGCACTTAGAGGGATTTCAGAAGTGCACAGGTAAATTCAGTAGGAAAACAAGGACAGGCAGAGGTACAAAGTAAAAATAAATATACCCATATATAGATCGAAAAATGTTTGCAAGCTTTATATCGTACTTGAGGGCAAAACCCAACTGCTATACAAAGGAAGATATTCAGGTTTCAAGGACCCCTCAGAGCAGCTGTTATCATCCTTTTGGGACTTCTCCATATCATAGGCATGGAATTTTTAACCAGTAAATCCTTCACTGAGGTTATGGTACCTAATTAAACTAGAAAGTGATATAGCATGGGATATATTGTAACAGCCCTTGATGGTCTTTTACACTCTTTTTTGAAGACTCTCATAACATCCAAGACAAGAGACCAGAGAAGATATACCCCTGGTTTAGTCCATTTTAGCTGTTCCAAGATACTTATGTGGTTCCTTAGTCAGAATCAGCCCTCTTTCAACCTTTTGCCTGAAAAAAAGGCTTCAGAATGAATCTTTTTTACTCAGCTCCAAACATTCCTTATTAAAAGATATTCCTGCTTAAAAGAGACATGTTAAATTTGTCCTAAGAACAGTAGGAGACCACTATGTATCAAATATGTCATTGTAGAGATGTAATACTTTTTTTCATTGTTTCCTAATTCATTTACGATTAGCAAGAACACATGCACGTACCTTCTTGCCAATCCAAAATCAATAATTTTTATTTGATTTGCTGCTCGGTTCACACACAGGATATTCTCAGGCTGCCAAGAGAAACCAAAAAACACTTTAATGAGAAGCAAGTATGAAAAACTGGGCTTTTAACAAACTGTAGGGAGAAAAAGTCTAAAAACATAGCAAACATCTCATAAGCACCTTTTGCTTTTCTCCTTGGTCAGATTTCTCCACATGGGTACCCCTCCTGCTATCACAAAGTAGTTGGGGTTGTGTGTTCTGTGCCTTGCAACTGCTTTTTCTTCTCCTTGGCTTTTCAATTTGACATAAGGCAGCAGTTCAGATAAAGAACTCATTAGAGGGAGTGGGACAGAGAATGCAGACTTCCAAAGAGGGGTTTCAGGATCCTGGCACTGTGATTTTACAGACCTTTATAAGCTGACACTGATTTTTTACAAAAAAAAAAAAAAAAAAAAAAAGAATTTTGTTGGACTTTGAAGTTTATCTTACAGCTTTATGTTTCTGAGTTCATGAATGTTCTGTCGGTAACTGTCTGATTGAATACTGATATATTAAGCTAGTCACATCAACTTAATGCTTTTCTCAGATATTTTATCAAAAGGTAGGATTCCCAGGTTAAATCTCTATGGATTTTCATAGGGCAAAATGCCGTTCTTCACTTCCCTGGCAGGAATCCATTAACTTCCTAGAATTACTCCAAATTCATACAGAAGGGACTGAGAACAGAATTTGGCCAATTATCTTTGAAATGTAAATACTTAAAATAGAGTCTTGTATCCACTGCCAGCAGTTTTATAGCTACTCCATCTTGTTGCTCATTGAGTCCTCTTTGAGACAAAACAGCCCTCAACACTTAAAACATTAGTTAACCTTTGTCACCATTACTAATTCATTTTACATGTAGGACTTTTAAACACCATAGGGCTTTTAAACACCGTATGTCCATCGTTTCTGAGGTCCTGGACGATTACGGTCAGGATGATTTTCTTTCAATTTCAAGCTTTCTTCCCCAAACTCATCTGTTACTGACAGCAATCTATGAACAAGCAAAACAGAAGGGAGAGCCATATCTGGCAAGCACATGAAAAGAGGTCTCTGGGAAGAATTTCTTGGATTGTATATGTGTCTTTTGTCAGTAGTTTGACCTCATGTTAAAACTGTGCCATATCCAAGAGCATAATTAATGTGTCCCAAAGAACCGTGCGAACTTCTGCTTGACAGGTTTCTAGGCAACTGGATGTTTATAAAGTGAAAAGTGAGTCTGGTCATTGATTAGCAACTGAAGCAGGTCCCAACAAGCATCTGCTCATTTGCTTAACCACTGCAACAATATATACGCTAACAACATCAAAGACGTATTATATTAACTCAGTTATTACAAGCCAAAACTAGCAGCCGTAATAAAAATCTCACCAAAGAGAAAACCATCTTGTGCACTTTTTTTTCCTTTTTGCTTTGTTGAAAAGCTCAGGGATCACTAGGAAGCTTTATAGCCAGTCATAAAACTAAAGACATCATCCCATTTTATTCCTGCACTAAACAGAGGTAAGAAACAAGTCTATTAATTGATAAAAACGGGTTAAGGGAGAAAGAGCCAGCTCAAATGTACAGTCTAATGAAGAATACCTTTACAACAAATGTTTTCTAACAGGTGACACTTAACCATCAGCAGTTAACCAGAGTAAGAATGTGCAATTGGTGTATTTGTCTTTAAAAAGAAGTGAGGAGACTTTTTGTGTATATATATCTGAACTTCAATAGCTCAGATAACCAAGCAAGTACATGGCAGAGAATCTGCCACCCTTCTCTGGGCTTTCAGCTGCACTAGCAGCTATTGCCTAACCCAACACAGATATACTGTATTTGTTACATCAGCCACTGACTATTTTTATTTCTTTCATTTTAGCAAGTACATTTTAATGTATTTTCCCTTAAGCTGGCTATCTATTGATATCTTTCCATGACCATGACAGTGTAGTGTAGTCGTCCGAAAGACAAGCAGGGTTTCCACTGATCCTGATTGACCCTTGAATTTAGTTCCAGTCTCTCATGCCTTGGTTTCTGTATGGTACCCCATGTCTGATGTGTAAAACAGAAACCTTGTGCACCTGAATTAAATAATATTTGCACATAGAATATCCAAATATCAAAATTGAAAATAGCAAGATATTTGTAGTCAGCTGCTGGCTTTCTCTAAAATCAGTCTGCGGAAAATTCAAGCGCTAGGAGGCTTGATGACATATGACCACAATTCTCATCTAATTTACTTACCCCTGTAGTAATTTAACTGCTCTCAATGTGGTTAAAGTAAATACACATTGGTCTAAGGAAAGCAGAATAAGGTCCTTTGTTGTTTCTGCTATGGCAATCTGCTAAACTGATGGCCTTCCATTAAGAATAAGAATTTCTACAGCTGTCATTGCACAAAACATGCATCTCAGTTCTCTACCTTGAGATCCAAATGAAGAATGTACATTTGGTGCATGTACTGAATTCCCTCGCAGATATGTTTTATGAACAAGATAGTATCCATCTCTGTCAAATTGCAGTTTTCATCAATAATTCGGTCGAATAACTCTCCTCCTTCCACACTGATGAGAGAACGACAACGGAGTGATAACCAAGCCCCAATCCAATCCCATGCAGTTAGAGTAATACAGAATTTATACTACTGACTATTTTAATCATTCGCAGACAAGTTCAGTAAGGTGTGTCTACACTATGAGCTTGCGCTCTGATCTGCTTCCCAAGAACTACGTTCTGATGCATATTGGCCTAAACTTCTCCAAGTTCTGAGAGTCCAGTCTTCTGTCCACTGATAAGTATGAAGGTCTTGAAATCTGAACTTTATGCTGTCTTGTGTCATCATTTTGTACCAGTGAAATTAACAAAGTCACATGGAAAATCAAGACAACGTGCTGGAGAATCTGCATTTAAATCCACGGTCTCATCCCTCAGGAGAACATGATCCAAAATTTTTATTTGAAACTGTCTGAAGTCAACAAAAATGGCTTCTTAATTTCTCATCAGATTTCAGAATGCCTCCAGTTTACCCATTTATAGCTACACAGACATTCACCTTTTGTGATATGCTAATCATGTAGGCCAAATTCAGAGGACTATCTGAGAATGTCCAGAATACCCAAACTCACGTCACTTGGAACTTTCTGCCATACCTTGGAATGTTTTAGTTACACCCTTTTTGGCTTCCTTAAGGAAACATCTGTTTAACTTGACTTTAAGGCAGCTATTTTGGGCATAATTATCCTGATAACAGCATAAAAAACAGGTTTACCCATTCAGGCACCCAGCATAAGGATTAGGCACAACACCTACGGCTGGCTCCTCTTTGATGTAAAATGTCTTCTCGTTTGCCTCACAGAGCTGGAGGTATTCTAAGCGATCTGTTTCTTAGCTGACACAAATGAAAATTTGAAATTAAAGAGAAGATATATAACACATCTATCATCAAATGGAGCAGTGGCTTTACAGCACCAGCAATGTGGCACATCACCGGGAAAAAAGCATAAATGGCTGCAAGGGAAAACTTTTCTCTTAAATTCCATTTTATTTTATTCCTGAGAACATCTTTCATTTGTCCTTTCCACCTGTAATAGCTCTATTTCTAATTTCAGGAGAAAGTAAGAAGGAAATGTACAATTCCAGCAAAAGTGGTAAAGACAGAAAGGGAAAGAAAAGAACACACTTACTATTCCATGACTAGGACAATGTCATTTTTTGATTCAAAGGCATCATATAGCTGGATAAGGTTCACATGATTCAGCTGGTTCATGACATTGATTTCATTCTTCACTTCATCCTGTAAAGATTCATATTGTTTCAGAAGCCTTTCTTCTAAGAAAGCCACGTGAAAGAGCATATAGTTTGAACCAGACATCTATATTATCTTCATGTTTTCACTCATGGCAACCAAACTCAGGGTTTTCCTTTGATTGCTCCTGCAGTGGTAGATGTCAAGGCTATAGGAGCTACTAGACTGAACTCAGGGCTTGAGTGTGGGACTGCTTCAGTAATAAGCTATTTGGGGGGAAAAGGACGGGGAGAGCCCACATGAACAAGTGGTGGGTTCACAGGGATGTAACGAAAAGAGAGAAGCAGAATAGGACTTGGTTCAACCAGCTGTAGGTATAGAAAATCAAACCGTGTAAGAAAAGTCCAGGACAGTCCTCAAAACCTCCCTTTGCAGTCAGGGGAGAGAGACTGGTACGTCCATTCAGCCCAGCTATTTCAGATGTGCAGTTTAGGATGGGCTGAATCATTCTCGGGTGGTGCCAATCTCTCTCCATTGACTATAAGGGGTTTCTTGGTGATCAGCTTGGCCACAGCTATACCTTAGCAACCCCAGTTAGCAGAGACAAATCCCACCCTTGAATGCCATTAATGCCACTGCTGTCACATGAACGATGCTATGCATGTCTTTCCTGTGAAAGCAAGCCCCAGATGGCCATGAGGTTTGCAAAACGTGCCAGACTAATTCTTCTCATCTGTATTCGTGTTGATATCAGGAGCCCAGATCATACCTGTTATCAGCATCCCTCAGAGTGACATCAAGTCATTGCAGCAAAGGCTACGGTATGCTTGGGAGGGAATATGCTCTGTTACAGGACTGACAAATGTTTTTACCATTCAAGAAAATGCTAATAGAATTAACAGCAGAAAGCAAAAAAAGGAAAGACAAAGAAACACAAAGAGCTGAAAAGAAAATTTAAAAAATTAAGATATCTTTTTTTAAAAAAAAGAGAAAACCCAAAAAGAGGACTTTGTTGAGTTACTAGAATTCTGGAGAAGAAGGGAAATAGAACTAGAGACAATGGTAATTCAGCAGGTCCTATGGGTGTGATGGCTTGTGGGCCACTTGGTCATGGTCTGTTGCATAGCTGAGTAGCAGTGCAGGATCCATTGGGGAACAAAAGACTAATATGACACTCTACCAACCTTTTGTTTAGGACCTTTCGCTTTTATAATTTTGGCTGCTAGCTTGAGGCCTGTTGCTTTCTCTTCACATTTGTGCACTTGACCAAATCGCCCCCTAGGGAAAAAAAGGAGAAAAAAAAATTTCATCCAGAGCTAGTGGTGTCAGTCCTGAAGGTAAACTAGGTTACGAACAACAGAAATTATTCTCTCCCTACTGGGTTCCATTTCAATTGCTCTATTGCTGCTATTTGTGATTTCATGATGAAACAAAGTCTTACCCAAGACCATGCTGCCGTCAAAAATGACAGTAACACTCTCTCCTAAACACTGTCAGCATGAGAGATCAAGTAACTACATGGCCTGTCAGATTAGCCTGCTGATCTATCTGAAAACATACATGTGTTTTCAAGGATGGGACCTACTGAGAGAAAGAAGGCTACAACATGTATCTACGTCCTGCTGGCTGCAATGTGAGGTAAAGTATTACAGCATCCTAAGAGCCCTGTTATAAAGCCTAAGGGCAGCTGGCTGACCTAGAACAATACCAACTACAAGCCAAGTCTGCTGGTACTAAACCTTTTGCCAAAATTCACTCGCACAGTAAAACCAGTCTCCTGTTTTCATCCCTCTCTAAAGCACTGTTAGAGCTTAGGCTTTCATGACTTTGACTCTGGTGAGGCATGTTGCTTCCATTCATCTCCTGGGGTGCTTGGCTGTAAATTTGTGCCTTGCTTTCCACGTTGATTGGGTTCACTTGACTTACCCTCCCAGGATTTCATTCTCGCTGACATTATAATAACTGCTGATCCCCACCCTTTTGGCTGAGACAATCCGGTGATCAAATGGTGCTGGTGGAGTAGGACTACCATCTACAAAAGACAAAAAAGACAGATAGCATATGAGTGGTCACATGCAGTGCTTGTCTATCTTGTATTTTAGTCCCTCTTTTCCTCAGATAAGCGCATTTAAGAACTGAATACACCTACCGTAAGTTATAGATAGGTCTTTCTCTTTTATTTAAGAAGGGTTTTATTCCAGGAGCTCTGGCTCAGAAAACAGGGTGTTGTTGGGGAGCTACGCTACTAAGACAAGGAGTCCTTTATTAAGTTTGTATCTTCTGCATAACAGTAGCACGATGCAAAGTGAACACTGCTAGACTAAGCCAATATAGCTTCATGCCCACAAAGGGCCTCAGCCATTTGTTTGGAAGGAATTCAGCTTTTTCTCTGACTTTTTTGTTTTTCTTCCCTCAGGGACTGTTAATAGGTGAGTATGTACTGTAATTCTCCAGTGGTGTAGCAAGAGATACTGAGCTCTCCTATAGGCCCACCTAAAAGAGGCTGTTTCCCAGCTTCTGCTTATAGTGAAGAATCCCCTTCTCTACTGATTGACACAACTTGTCACCCTCCACAGTGTGGTCATCACCTTTAAAGATCACACTTAGAGCTTTTGCACGAGGGAGTTCCACCCTGGCAGGCAGCACCTGGGATTTCCACTATGGCTCAGGACCTGGTGTGGTAGGACACACGGTAACTGTCACGTGCTGCTCTGAAGAATTTTTGTTCTTAGAAAAAGACAGCAGATAAGAGGTGAAGAGGGGCACAGAGAAGGGATGGGTTCCCAACATCACACTGCAGCAGCTATGGAGTTTCAGCACAAATGCAGGTCTCTGATATTATTGTCTGGACCTCCACATGCTGGACCATTCTGTCATCCTGATGTCAAAATCCCTGCTGGAGACCAGCCCTGCATGCCTAATTTCTCTTTGGATTTTTTGCAGGGTGTTGCGACTTCAATTTCATACCCACGTTGTTTTTCATTTGATTGATATTCCCGAGAGTGACCTTTGGCTGACCAAGGTGACAAATACTTCTTCAACTGGTTGGGAGGCCTAGAGCCCCAGCGATTCAACATGAGCTCTCTGGTTTGGAATGCCGGCTCCCTTTTGTGTGAGGCTTGTTGAGCAATTTTAAAACCGTTCATTAATCCAGCGAAAATGATTAAAAACACAAACAAAAAAACCCCATGACAGCATGTAGCTGGCAGGAACACTTTGGTCATTAATGTAGCAGTAGATTGTCCTTATTCACAGTGAATGTCCATTTTTCCAGGACACCAGCTGTGTACCTAGATTTTTTTTTGACAGTGTTAATAACTTACATGGTCAGGAAGTTAGTTCATGGTCAAGGAATTGTGAAAAGCTGGGGCTTCTGGAAGTTTGCCACCTACTTGGGATTCTGCAGCATTTGAATCGCACGTCCTTAAGTATGGGCCTTTGTGTGTTACCGAGACCTACAAAATGCCAAGAAAACCTCTACCCTAAAGGCAGAATTTGACTCTAACAACACAAACTCCAAAGGCCCCAGCAGATAAGTGACAGAAGAAAATGTCTTTCTGAAAGCTCAGCTCCCAAATGTTACCAAACTTTGAACAAGGAAGTGTTCTTTTAAAGAGACTAGAGTGCCTCTTTAAAACTATGCTTCAGTTTTAGCCTTCAAGATTTTCCCAGTGACAGACCCTCTATTTTTCTTTTCCTGCACACCAGAGGGGATTTCTCTCCATTCAAGAATGACCTCCCATTACAGATCAAAGATGCTCCAAGAGAGGCACTCTAACCATAGTGTCATCCCCAACAATCTGCCAAAGCTCAGGACAGGTTATGGAATTTAAAGTTTTAGTACACTATCTCCTGTTTCCTGCTACAAGAGCCTAGCACAAGCACTTAATGTTTCCCTTTCCTGCTCTCCCCCCATTCCCAAAGCAAATAAATTCATTCTGAGTCCTATGCATGCACACACACACATATATCTTCAAATCACAGAATCACAGAATGGTAGGGGTTGGAAGGGACCTCTGGAGATTATCTAGTCCCACCCCCCTGCCAGAGCAGCATCACCTAGAGCAGGTTGCACAGGAACGCGTCCGGGCGGGTTTTGAATGTCTCCAGAGACGGAGACTCCACCACCTCTCTGGGCAGCCTCTTCCAGTGTTCTGCCACCCTCAAAGTAAAGAAGTTCCTTCTCACGTTTAGGTGGAAATCCTTCAGGCCATCCTCTCATGTGCCATCACTTGATATACAGGGATGGATAGGCACCGAAATTCTCAAGCTGGAGGTCTAATATGAGAAATCTCTGCTTTACCCCAGTAAGCACTGTTTCAGAGTTTGATGCCTCAGCAACATTTATCTGACTGTTCAACAGCATCAGCCAGGCTTCCACACAAAAATCTGTATTTATTTTATAGGCTGCAGTTGTTCTCACTTCAGATTGCAATGATACAAATATGAGCAAGCTGGTTTTGCAGGCTATATCCAGAGCATTGCAGATCCTGTGTTAACACATGTTCTCAGCACTTCCACAGGTCAACCAATTTTGCCACACATGATATAATTTCTCCCACCACTCTATACTTAGGAGTTTTAGCTCTGTTGTTAAAACAAGAGGGAAAGAGGATAGCGTTAGTGGAGTAGTTGTGGCAGAAGCAAATTAGTTGTGACTTATTTCTGCCAGAACAGAAGCCTCTAAGATGGAAGCAAACAGAACCGTGTTATTTCCCATCAGCTGGAATCAGGATGTGGCCCATGAACAACTGCTTCCCATCACAGCTACCATGCACACCTTTTCCCCCTACTAATTACAATCATGAAATTATTCTCTTCTATAGATTTCTCTTTCTGATCATCATTGTAATACCAGTGGAATCAAATGCTTTGCCTTTAGGAATACTTCCTGTAAGAGCTTTTTTCAGTTTTATATATGCCATCAGCACTTTCTGCATCTAGCCTGCTCTTTTTGTTGTCATCTTTGATTAGGCCTTCATCATTCACTCAATGCTTACTGCTACCACTATGCTCAAATTGGCAGGTCTGCTCAGTGACTGAACTATGATTTCCTGTACCTTTTTCGCAGCCTTTACACCTGCAAGGACAAAACATGGCATTAGAGCAGAGTACACTTAAAGCAGAACAAATTTAGAAACATAGGTGAAAAATGCCTACACATATATTGCATTCAAATAACATTAGGTTATTTTGCTTAATGGTGTAAAGTAAACTGTTTTAATATTCACTTTGAGAAATAAAAATGACCCCTAAGTTAATCATGACAGCAAAATATTTCTCCATTACCGAAATCCTTGCTCAAGTTGTTCTAAATTTAACATTTGGCTATCAGTCTCACCTTTAAAGCAATGGGAGAGCATTGGGATTTCACTCTGTTCATATAGGTTCCTGAGAGCTTAAACTGGTTTATCCCTGATGGGCTATATATCAATGCAGCAAAGAAAGAATTACAGTAAACAAATTCATCAGTTTGATTGCCTGTGCAAAGTTTCACAGTTTTATGTTATCACTTAAGTTATTACATTTTGCAGTAACTTAATTCCCAATTGGTACATGGCCTAACCTAACCTTACTTTGCTCATAGGTTGTATGATGCTCCAGTATATAAACATAACAATAGGGGAATTCTCCTCAGAGATGAATAATAGCCTAACATAATTCCCATGTTCCTAACCTATTTGCCAAGCAAACAACCAAAGCACACTGCTAGTGTGTGCTAGTACTACCATGTATGGTAGATTGTTTGCCTGTCTTTTTTAAGGGTATAATTTCAGCTTAGAGCTCAGATCAGAGAGATAAACTCATTTTACACTTTTGTATTGGGTTGGCTTTTCACCAATATTTATATTAACCAGACACTTTGACTTGAAACTTGAACTACACATTTTCTTAAAGCATGAGTCTCTTACGAATGTGCAGTCTGAGCTTCAGACCTTACCTTCCCTCTGGTTCCTCTTCATCATGGCTTTGGCCTGGCTCATCTTCATTTTGGAAAGGAGCTGGTGGTTCCTCAACTTCTTTTTCATTCTTATCAGCATTTCCCTCCCTGTCCTTCTCCCTCCTTTCATGTCTTTCATCTCCAGACACCTGATGTTCCTCCTTCCTCTCCCCATCTCCTGGGGACTCACTCTCTATCTCCTGACCAGTTATCCTTTGACAAGCATCATCAACAGCATCTCCTTCTTGCTGCTTTTCTGTAGTGAAGGATTTCTGAACAGAGCTTCTCCTGTATTTGCAGCAGCTTTCAAAAGACAAACTTTCTCCTTTCTCCTCTGGCCCTTCAGTATGAAATTTGGAAGGATCCATTTGAAGCAGGACAGAGCTTTCTGTGTCAGCATTTTCCTTGTTGAGCTTATCAACAACTTCTTCCTGAGAGCACGACTCGCTCTTCTGGATGGCCCCCTCTGTAAGTAAACAGGTTACCAAGGAATCTGACAGTAATTCTCTGATAGTCAGTAACAATATTAAAGTAGGCTTGCATACTTAGCATAACTTCTGTTGCATTTTGAACTAAGCACTTGCATTCCTCTCCCACTTTCAAGGTCAGTGTAAATGTCTCCAAGGCAAGGGCAGACTACTTCTTTAAAACTGGGATATCATGGGTCACAAACTCTTCCTTTCAGACACAGCACTGGAAAATATTTTTCTCACTCAAATTTATTGTCAGCCAAGTCAAGGTTAATAAACTCCTCATGCAAAGCACTTTTTTGAGCAGTTTGCCACCATGTGCACAGGCATGTGATAAGTAGGTTGATGTTGCTTGGACAATTCTCACTTATGCTGATGAGCACACATGTAACCCAACCAGCTTCACTGGAGCTGCTCAGGAGAGTCGTGGCTATATCTGTGCAGTTATACCTTTAGGAAATAGAAACTGATCAGAAAAAAATATTCTAACCTGTTGAATCTGGTGGCTTCTCTTTTGTTCCCGTCTCATTCAAATGTAACTTTTCTTTGATGAGCTGTGGAGAAGGCAATTGATGTATTAGTCAGTGTATACAGCGTTCACATTGTATTGTTCCTCATGAAATTGCAGCCTGATTTTTCTTGGTACTCTGTGTTCTAACTCATGCGTTTCCTATAAATGATGGTCCTTATTTTAATCACTACCAAGCTGATCAGATTGGTACCACTGTAAAGCAAAAGGAATTATCTCAGTTGTAATCAACATCAGTGTTGGCATAAACAAAGCCCAGAAAAGACCAGGAAGGAGCCTCAGGGACTGAAAGAAAAAAACATCCAGAAATGAGCTGTTGCCCTGCACTAGCTTTTGCTGTTAAAAACTAGGTTAGTTAAACCAAAGCTAGTAATATTTAATATTCTAGTAAAATGTTCAGTAACAGTCTTACTGACAGATTTCAAAAAGTTTTTTGCTGTTAATCAACATCTGGGAACAGCATTTTTAATGATCCAATAATTTATTACAGGCTGACCAAAACAGTTACCAGGAATCAGAGAGTATAAACCATAATGTCAGCTTGGTAGCTTTCTTTTATCTACGTTTTACAATGTTACAGTGACATCTAGAGGTGCTTTTTACCAAGCTAGCTCCTCATAAAAATTCTGCTATTACTGTGAGCTTTATGGCTATTTACTCATATTCCTATGCCGTTTGCTCAGCGTGTTTTTTCATTGGCCGCTCCTAGACTGTAGTAGGATGGTGACCACAGTAAACCATGGTGTCTGCTGTTACTCGGTTCTCCTTTTCCACTTGACTTCTTCTCACAGACTACTATGAAACTGGCACCATCATTATTAGTAATAGATCCACAGGGTGTGAAAAATGCAGATACCTCCAAATATTTGGTCTTTGATCTACCAGCTGAAGCAGTGTAATACATATTTGAACAAAATATGCAGGGCCAAGCACTTAATTTTGAGTGTCTTAATCATGCAAGCAGTCCCACGGCTTACTTATACTGTATTCTGAGCATGAATCAATTCTGTTACTAAACATTTATTCTAGTAAGCCCTCTGCATTTTTTATGCTTTATTTTTTTTGTTTTAATTTCATCAGGCTATGTAGAAAATCGGCATGAACTTAATGTGTATCCACTATAAACAGGGTTCAAGGGAAAGGAAACTCCATGAGAAACAAAAATAGTTGAGAAAAATGGGATGAAACTGCATGAAAGGGTTTCAGCAGGACTTGTTCAGAAAATCTTGATCTGCAAGGGACGAAGCAACTGTAATATGATCTTAAGAACTGAGACTGACAACTTTTTGGGATGCAGTTGGTCCCAGGAAGTTGCAAGCCGCAAAATGGAAAAGGCCTAAATACAAGTAGGTAAGTACCCTTGAAATATAAATTGGACCCTTGTTCACACAGAACTTAAATATAAATGTCACCATTCCAGATGAATCACAGGGCATCAACCGATGCTTATTCTGTTTTTCTAACGATGAAAAGCACTAAAAGAAGTAGGGAAAAGCCTCAGACTTGTTCATTCTGCAATGTGACCGCAATTAGTAATGCAATTGGATTCCTGTAAGTATGTCAACCTCACCATACGGCTGAGGACATCAGCTCTGATCAAATACAGTCAGCTGAGCAAATAAGCAGAGAAACGGCCTCCAAGCTCTTTGATGCATGGGGCCAGATTTCACTTCTGCATTCAGAATTAATTGCAGGCACACAGTGCTTCCTACTAAATATTGCTGTAGTTTGCAGGTGTGAAATACAGAAGCCAGCTTTTGAAAATCTGGTGGAACACTGGACGATGCTAAGTATCTGAAACTGCCAGGGTCTTACATAAATTGCTACAATGTTTATTCAAGCATCATTTCTGATCTCTTACATTTTAACAGCAGATGAGGAGCTCATACTAATTTAAATGAGGAAAAAAAAAGAAAATACAAATGAAATATTTACTGGTATCCTTCAGAATCAATAAATGCAGCTATTTGCAATAAATATAGGGTCAGTAGTGCACTAGAATAAGAAATCCAAATATAAGGACTCTATATTGGACTATTTGTAGACACATAAGTAGTCTACACATAAGCATCCCCGTTTTCTCCAGGTTTTGCTATTTGTAGAAATATGTGACTTCAACTTCTCAAATCTTGACCTGCCAATGAAAACACAAACTTTTGCTCATTATTTCTTCCCTGTAAAGGGTGGGATTGCGACAGGTTCTCTGGAGGTGACCAAAGTTGCCGCATCCCTCCTGGCCGGCTGCATGCCACGGGAGGCACAAAGACCTCCCCGTAGTCTGTTGGGGGTGCACGCCCCCGCGATGTCCGACCCCAGGCAGCTGGGCCAGCTGCTCCGAGAGCCCACAGGTTGTGAGCAGCCAAGGCCATCACGCTCTTCTGAAAATCTCATCTGAATGATGTGGTGGTTTGTTAATGACATCCATCCCACTCAAGTACTCTTCATAACACTCCCTTCAGCCTGTTAGCAGGGCTTTCTTAAGGGTCTGTTTAACTTGATCCCTGGTGGAATTTTATTTATTTATGTATTATTCTTCCTGAACTTTGGTGACATGTGACTTTTTCCAGTCTGTAACTTCTGAAATCAATAGTAGATTTTTTAGTAGATAATTAGTAGAAATTATGTCTCCACCTTATTTTTCCCCTTTCTTTAAGGACTTGAATATGCACAATGAGGTTAATGGGACTGCAGTCATTTTCCTGACTCATACAAGCCAAAAGCTTTCAATGAAGTTTCCATTTTAATTCCACAAAAGGTTAAATATAAAAAGTTGCATTGTGACCCTGCAAAATATACCAAAGCAAAGAGGTGTCTACCTACACAAGTTGGTAGTGTGTCTTCAAAAATACATTTTCCAGACTTAAACATATTCTTTCACACGGAGTATTGCTAGACTCTCAAGTAATAGAGAGAGAATAAAAGCCAATGTGATGATAACTGAATAATAGGAGATATTCCAGAGGCTAAAACTTCAGTATAGACCAATGGAAAAAAAAAAACACCTTCAGAATATATTTAAAATTACTTTAGAAATCTGCAGAAAATAAGCAATTATATATACAAATATTACATATTTTAACAGAAATTTCAAATGCAGTGAGAAATTAATGGTTTTTATAGACATCTGACTCCTTTTTAATGAGCTGTACTTAGTTAAATTCCTTCTTTATACTGCAGCAGTCCTACCCTTGGAATGTTTTCTTAGCTAACTTTCAAATTCTTTTTATTCACCTAATAAAACTCTTTGATTTTTTTTTCCTACTGCAAAAATTTTTATAATAAATGGCCTCATGAAGCAGCCCCAACCTTTTAGTTAAAGGTCCTTTATCACCCTGTCACATTTCATTTGATGGCAAGACAACCTTTCTCAACTTCAATCAGCAGATACCGAGACACAAAACTTTGCATGTGCCTAAACCACGTTTCTTACTCGGTGTCTCTTTCTCATGTTCTGAAGATACTTGTCAGAGCTTTATTATGGCAAGATATCCTGGTTTTGTCTAAGGCCTGATCACCATCCATTTATCAACACGATTAAGTTTTAAGGGCTTAAGTTAAGGGCTTTGTGATGAACCCATTTCACTAACAGCCAGAAATCAGCCATGGGCTTTGCTACCTGAGCACAGTACTGTGGACGCTCACAGTATCTCCACATCAGTACACGGGAGAATGCATCACATGCGACAGAGACCCTGGGGCAATAGCATGCGTGGTGATGCCTCCTGTGCTATCACCCAAAGCTGGAGTCCATTCCCTCCTTCCCTTTTGTGTTCCTCTTCAATACATACCTTTTTTTTCCCCCCCCAGCAATGTAAAATAGTCAGTGAATGTATTTCTGATACAAACTTATAAATGATATAAAACGTACACATGGCAATTCTGCTTTTACCGGCAGGTGGTACATCTGCTTCCGTGTCATTATTTTTTGCTACACTACACAAACTGCTGGCACCTTCAGACAAGGATTTTGACTCTTCCACGATCTGTATAGAGCTCCTTGAACTAGATAAGGAAATCAGTCTTCTGTTTAAACCAAACTCAGTTCACAAGTACCCTTTAATCACACACAAAAATAACCTCTGAGCCATGAGAATCGTGATTCCCCCACTAGGAAATACAAGAGAATTTCTATGTGACCTGTTGCCTTGAAAATACATTGATAATGAGGTAACAACCTCTGCATGAAGGCACATACTAAATACTGAGAAATCCCTTGGAATAACACCATCCTAGGTGAGAAGCTGAAGATCAGTGAAGCCAAAGCCTTGTCCATTCCCCACTTCAGTTTTCCAACTTCCCACCCGCTGCACTGGAGAAGCAGTGGCTGTCCTGTTTCAAATGGATGCTTCCTCCTGCCAGGCCATTCTTCTCAAAACAGGGAGTCCTACAGTGAAGAGTAGAAGAGGCTTTCATGCAACCAGGCTCCTGACAGAGCCCATGCATGCCATCTGCTATGGTGAAGACACAGCATATTGCACTAACAGTAACAGGTTGCTTTTAAACATCCTTACTCTTGCCTTGAGGTCTAGTCACTGTCATTTAACAGAGTCATCATCAGGCATTAAGAGCAGCTTTGGAGGTAGATGTTTTAACTCCAATTTGGTTGACATAATTTTGATGTTCCTGGAATACACAAAGGCCTGTAATAAGGACCAGCAAATCTGAGGCAACCAATCCACCTCCTAAGACCGGAGCATTCAGCATTACCTGGCTTTGACACACTGCATCTGGGAAATCAAATCGGCCTGTCACTATCACTTTTGGGTTTCTCACCTGAACAAATCAGGGGCAACATTAGGAAAGCACAACCACTGGAGAGACTGGCTGCTTGCCTTACCAACATATTGGACAGCCTCATATCTAACCCTTCTCTATACTGCTCAATGACCTCACACGTGTCATGACTGACAAGGTCCCATGTGCTTCATATGCACCTGTGCCATAAACCCAAAATTTTCTAGGTGCTCTTCTCCATAATTTTCCCCATCACCACTAAAAAAAAAAAAATGCATCCTGGGCTGCATCAAAAGCAGCGTGGCCAGCAGGTCGAGGGAGGTGGTTCTGCCCCACTACTCTGCTCTGGTGAGACCCCACCTGGAGTACTGCGTCCAGCTCTGGAGTCCTCAGCACAAGAAGGACATGGACCTGTTGGAACAGGTCCAGCAGAGGGCCACGAAGATGATCAAAGGGCTGGAGCACCTCTCCTATGAGGACAGGCTGAGACTGTTGGGGTTGTTCAGCCTGGAGAAGCGAAGGCTCCGAGGAGACCCTATAGAAGCCTTCCAGTACCTAAAAGGGGCCTACAGGAAGGATGGGGAGGGACTCTTTATCAGGGAGTGTAATGTTAGGACATGGTGTAATGGCTTCAAACTGAAAGAGGGTAGATTTAGATTGGATATCAGGAAGAAATTCTTTACTATCACGGTGATGAGGCACTGGAACAGGTTGCCCAGGGAAGCTGTGGATGCCCCATCCCTGGAAGTGTTCAAGGCCAGGCTGGATGGGGCTTTGAGCAGCCTGGTCTGGTGGGAGGTGTCCCTGCCCAGGGCAGGGGGTTAGAACTAGATGATCTTTAAGGTCCCTTCCAACACGAACCGTCCTGTGATTCTGTAAAATGGCTTGTCCTCTAAAGTGGGCTCCACTATTGACACAGTGTGAGAGAGGAGGAAAAAAATCCAATTTGAAAGCCAAATTAGTGGCAGATTTTTTTAACTGCAGGCATAATCCACCCATCTGTCAAACTACCCAGGCAATTTTTTGCTACAATATCAGTTAAGTAGCCTCATTGTTAAGAGAGTATTTCTCAGCTTTACTAACTTATCTGAGCTAAGCATGCAATGATACGAGCGGCAAGTATCTTCAGAATTCTTAACCACCCTTCCCAAGTTGCTTTTGGGAAATCACAGTGTTGGGAGATTTCCAAAGGGTTACAAATTTCAGAAATCATCCCCTACAGCTTTGATGACTCACTTTGAATTGGACTCCAGAAATGCAGGTTCCCTAATAATGCACTTCACTTAACAAGAAGGGGGTTTGTGTGGAGAGGAAAGACTTCAAATGTCTTTATTTCCCCTTTATAGACAGACCTCCTCCCGTGGCACCTCACCAGGCAGGCAGCACCCAGCAAACGGAATGTGGTGGGACTCTTCCCAGGCTCTGCTGGCGCTGCTGCCCAGCCACCCATCACCGCTCCTCTTCACTGATGCACACGTGTGCAAAACCCAGGGTGCTGCCAGGATGGCACCAAAATAATCATGTTCCAGAGTGGCTGCCCTTGTCATCAGAAGCCAGTGTGATGGAGACCCTGCATTTAGTTGCAATGGCACTCTGCTAGCGGAGCAGGCATTCAAGCATGGTACCCTTTCTACTGGCAGAGGTATCTGACTTCTGATAGGGGCTGAGAGGAGTCCTCACCCAAAAACTGACTACATGGCTACGATATCTGATGACAAAAGGTGGGTTTTAGATGACTGGAGTAGACAAAGACCTCTTGCCTGAGGAAATCCCTCACCATTTCAAGAAACCTTCTGCTTTTACAGGACTGCTCTCTGATGACCTGCCTTGTCTTGCTCTCCTGCACTTACCAGTTATCTCTTCATCTTCATCATGAGATCTCTCTAGTTTTGCAAAGGAATTGTAATGGATTCCTAATGGATTCCCAGTCGCTGTAACACACAGGCATTAATTTCATGTCCATAAGCCATCTGAGGTGGCGTGCAGGTATTTAGAAATCAGCTATCCCTGCTTTGATTCCACACATTCCTCAGAGTTGTAGAGAAGAGCAAAACCACAACAACAGTGCCCAGGGCAGGATCCTACCCAGGGATTGTAGAGCAGACAGCAACTTCAGAGGCTAAATGAAAACAAAATTAAACAGCATTCTGAATTGGAAGGGCACGAAACACCTCCTATGGCTGTCAGTAAGGGAGAAAATGGGGCAAAATAAGATGAAAATATCTTTTCTGGAGAAAACATATCGGTTTTATAGACAGAGAGAGAATTATAATTCTAATACATTATAGCTCACTCAAAAACCTCTACCAAGAACATATTTAGGTAAAGGCATCAGTCCTGAGGGGAAGAAGAGCATTCCCAAGTATAACAGCAGACAAAGGCACTGACCAGCTGCATTGCCCAAGCAGCAGACAACCCATCTGCTGAGATTCTACCCTCAAAACCACCAATGACATCAGAAACTCTTGCAGACAAATGAAAAAAAGAAAATGAAACAATTCCTGCCTATTTGACTGGAATATGAAAAATTCACAGAGCATGGCCAATCTGGAGAGAATTTAAATAATGCATAAGGGACCCGTTAGTATTTGTAGGCAAAATGAAGGAATCAGAAGAACTGTTATAGACTGAGGCTGAATGGATCTTAAAACACAACACAGCAAACAGCAGTTTCATTGCAGACTCCTACTAAAGTAGCCAGTGAGTTGTGATTGCAGCGCGATACCTGCATGGGAGGGACAGAGGGTTCAAACAGAAAGCACAGCTCCCACTGTTGGGGTGTTTTTAGTGTGGGAAACAGCCTCAAACTGCTCCTAAGTTATTAGTCCTATGGCAAAGCCTGGAGAAATGGCAGGAGACTGAAGTTACAGGAACCTGCAGGCAACTGCAGAAAGTTCAACACCACTTTACGATGGCAACAAAAGGGATTTTCTGACTCTCCAGGTGAGTATTCGCAGGTTAATAGTATAGAATCTCTAAACTGTTTAATTTGGAGGAAATAAGTGAAGTATTATTTTACTCCCTTTCTTTATAAGTGGAAGGAATAAGACTGAAAATGGAGTTACAGAGTAATTTCGCAACAGGATTATCGCAGACTACTTAAAAAGGTGAATTTGAGGAAAACCTCAAGACTTTTAAAGACCCTTACTGTAGAACTGCTGATTTCCCTTGGCACTAGTAGTGAGAAAATAACTTAAAACGACAAGTAATATATGCTACTCTTCTCAGCCATGTGGTGATAGGGTCACGCTGCACTCGGTGGAAAATGGCTGGGAGACATTTGGCAGCACTGACAAAGCATGAAGTGTCTGCAGGCTACACAATATTATAACTCCAACCCGAAACAGAAATAAACTAACCTCCTGTATGAGGCAGTGGAGGTATTTCAGGATGGCAGTAAACGGCAGGAAAGCAGAAATTTTTCTTCAGAGGAGAAGGATCCCTGTATTTTGCAGAGCACAAAAAATCCCTGTGGAGCCTATGATCTGGAACCTGTTCCAGCTGCTGCTGAAGCCAGAAGAGAGATTACACACCCAGCTGCTGATCATCCCCCCTTTACCTCTCTCCCAGTCCCCCACTTCCGTCCTCATTGTTCTGTCTTTTCCACTGCTCTCTACTTAATCCAGTTCCGTAAAATGAGCTAGGTAGGAAAAATTAAAAAACAATCCTACAATTAATAAAGAAAAGAGCAGCACCTCTCTAAAGAGGGAAGGATGGTAAGGCAGGTGATTAAGCAGTATGTAAACACATATCCAGATGCATCCATGGCTCCCTATTGCACCACCTACTAGCAACTAAGAATGATCAGATTATTTTGCAGAACGAGGCTGGGGACAGACAAGTATTTGTTAGACAGCTCAGCCCTTAGAACTAAGAGGCAGCATCTGCTCACAGCTAGGGCAGGATGGATGACAAATAGGCACATCATCCAAAATACCTGACCATCTCCAGCAGTGCACAAAGGTGGCTGCTGTCCTTCCAAATGAATGTGATCATATTGTAGTGAATGGATCACCTTGCTCACAGCCGTAAGGAAATGAAATAGGACTGTCTATGTCTGAAGCGATTGCAGGGTTGCTCAGTGTTGCCATATGGAGTTCACCTAAGACTGCCTGGTAGACAGCACTTCTGCAGCATCAGCGTTGTTCAAAATTGTCATCAAGTGGGGACTAGAGCCAGTGATAAGGATTGTGTTTAAAGAAGCAAGGATTGATTTCTGCATTATCAGGTAGGTTTGTTCATTGCTATGCCACCAGGCATCAGAGGTACATTTCAGGTGTAAAACTGCAAGGACAACATCCCCTATTTCTTTATTCCTTTGCTTTTATTTTTGATTTTGTCACAACAATTTAAAACCTCACTTGTAAATCCAGTTTGAACACATGACAGCCAGAGAAGCACATGCAACCAACTTCACAGTGTCTCATGGACCAGTCTTTTCACTAATTTGCTCAGAGATGCTGTTCCTACCCCCTCAGGCAGAGGAAAGTCTGCCCTGAATACTAGTAAATACTGGCTCCTATGAAACTGACAGCCAAGCTCAGCAGTCTCTGCTGAAGGATATCATACCATGTGCTATTATTCTTAATGCAGGGCTGAATTCAAGTCTGTTTTTACTTAAACCCAAGATGACTAAGTGTTTACTAAAGCCAGCTGTTGTTCACAGGATAGCTTAATAATTTTATGATGGTGCTTTACTAATAAATCAGAAGCACAGAGAGGAAGGTAATGACAAGCTAACATATGTATGCTATCTCATAAAACAAACAAAATATTAACAATGTAATAATATCACCAGCGTGACTCCAGATATGCTCGTGCCGCCTTGCCTAAGCCTTCCTGCTACACAAGCTCCTACTAAGTCCACTTCACATTGCCAATAGTCTGCCTAAACAAAAATGAATCAGTGAGGGGTTTACAAATGGAGCTGCTGTTGCAAAAAGACAGAGACTCCGCTTGCTTTTCTCCTCCTTGGGTCTTTGTCAGTAGGCTGCCTCTGTTTCCATCGTGTTCAAGCCCCCTACCTTCCTCTTCCAGGCCCTTTGTAGCTCTGAACTCTCCCCTGGGCACCTTTGTCACTGCTATCCTGGCTCCCCTATGGCCTGCCAAGAGCACGACCTCCTCCGACCCCTTCCACTACACCCACCGCCTCCCATAAACTCACCAGCAAAGCCCATGAAGTCCCCTCCTTTCTCTTGCCCTGCATTTCTAGCGCAGAGACCATTGTACCTACTCGGGCCTCCAGGAGCTGCCAGTTCACTAACATCCCAGGCCTGATTCAGTTAATATTTATAAACAGTTTAGATTAATATGAAATTTCACCGAGACAAGTAGAGCTCTGCCACAAACTGCAGCGACCACAGCATTGCAGAGATGACCTGTGGGTCCCACTATGATGGGGCTTTTACAACAGATGTTTTCACTGATGGTTTGAAAGGTAAAAGAAGCCCTAAACTCAGATGCTTGGAATAAGTAATATTTTCCCATCAAAGTAATGGTATAAAAGAAGAAAACTTAACTTTTGTTAAAACTCCTTTATTGAAACCAGTCCAATCTGGTGTTCAAGAAGGGCCTGTAAAAACCACTTTTGTTGTTGGTGTCCTTTGGCAGGGCAGCAACTTTTCCCTTCAGTTAATGATGCTCTGGAAACAAGGCTGCACATTTAATATCCTTACATAGAGGCAGATCAGCCAGTTCAGCTGACAGAGCTTTACAAGATGCTCCTCTGCTGCTACTCAGCACTGACGGCTATTTTTATAGTTTCCTACGATGACCTATCTACCTGAGAAGTGAGGCTGCCTCCGAGTAACCAAGCTGAAAAGCACTTGGTTTGCTGACCAGACCAGTCTGAGTAATATTGGGTGCTTCTTTTTTCAAGGAATGCCATTTCCAATAATACCTTCACATGACGTTTTTCCTGCTAAAAAACTTTAGAAAAACAAACTCAAGAATTACTCTTAAAACGTATCAAAAAGTAAAGCCTGTGACTTTTTTGTAGGGAACAAAAAAAGCAGAAAAGAATATGAAAGGCAATCTTTTTGGTTCACTGTATGTTAATTAAATATCAACACACTTTGTCAGAAGAAATTCCTTAATTTTCTAATGCTACTGGGCTTCTTTATCAAAAAAAGACTAGTTAAACTACCTTACAAGAGCCTACTATAATCAATGGAGTCTTTCAAGAGATTTTTGTGGTCTTTTAATCTGACCTGTAAAGAACACGATGAAATTCCCATTACGGTGACCCAGGCATTTTTTCCCCCAAGGAAGTTTACACAAGCCACAGCTCCAGTTACGGTAACCCTACCTCAGATCCCAGTTTAGAAGTACTCCCCCTCCCCACCGAAATACCAGACTGGAACAGCACACTTAAGTTGTTTTTTGAAATAAAGGACATACATATGTACATGTCCTGACCCAAGAAGGATTTTTACCAGTTTCACTAAGCTCTAGATCCCACTCCATATAACATGACTGCTGCAACTTGATTCCCACTGATAATTATAAACCCAGAGAAGATCATAGTAAAACGCATGGCCAGGACCCAAGCCTCCTGAAGTCTGTGTCAATCTCTGTCACCCGTGCCAGTGACCCCTAGTTATGTTTTACAACCGTAAAGAAATAATTCAAAAAAAATGAAGGTATTTATCACTCAGTAGATTTTCTATATCTTTTCCACTGAAACTTGCTCAGTTTGTTCTAATACTTTTCATTTTTAGACCATATTGGTTGTTCTCTCTTAAAAGTTAATGAAATGAAAAAAACTAGGCATATAGCAGAACATATCCGTTGCTTGCAATGATTCCTGACAAGAGGAAACACAAACCTGGGCTCACCTTCTCACTTTTCTTCTTGAGCAGGGCAGCTGCTGTTGTCTCCGAGAAAACGTGCATCCTGAAAAGATGTCCAGCTTCTTTTGTATGATCACCTGCCTTGCAAAGTTTACGTTTTTGAACGTGGTGTTTTACACTTGAATTATGAATTACTAATGTTTTAACCTTCTCAACCAGGGGCCCTACAAGCTTCTGTAATCCAAAAACACTTTGTTCCAGTCCATCTAGTCTTTTAACCTGCTGCTCTGCATTCCTGTTTATATCAGAAAGAGATTTTTGCATTTTAAGGCAAAGCCTCTTCATTTCATTACTTCTCAGATTTTTGTTTCTTTCCATCCTTCGTCCAGTTTCAGATCTTTCCGCCTTTACGATCTCAATGTCTTTTTCAATGCAACAGATTTCTTGGGAAACGCTGTTAAGCTTCTTAAGGACACTGTCTTGCAGAGTCAACAGTTTATCCATTTTCTGTTCAAGGGAGGCAAACTTCATATCCATGATGTTAAAACTTTCAGATGTGCTGTCATCACTGCTTGCAACACGAAGAATTTGGGGGGGGTCCATTCCATTATCAGGCCCTTGGTTTTGCAAAGCATTTGGATCAAATATTTTGGCCAAGTTGTTGACCATAGACGTTGAAGAGCTCTGCCTGCTGGATGTGGTCATTTTGCTGGTATGGGTAGAGGAAGGAAATGCTCTGAGGATCAGCTGCTTGAGGACAATATCAGTTGCAAAGGCTTCCTATCCAGACTGCTCAGATATACAGCCAAGTTTCGCAACTCCAGCTCAACTAATTTTATAAACTACTCTCATATATTTGATTAAAACATAGGAAAGAGGCACCCAAATTATTTAGGAACAAAAATGCCTTTGATCCATTCTTTTTATATATATATATATCTATATATATCTATATATCTATAGATATCTGTTTCCAAATGACGTGAATATAGAGATGCGCATCCTAAATGCACTCGGTTCAGTGACATCAGCCCTAGCTGGGACTAGAACTATTTGCACTCCAATGGAATTTGACAGCAAAAAGGCTACGCGATACGTGAGAAGTCTCTAAGGGTAGTTTGGCAGTGGTGTTGTTGCTTTTCAAAAGCCTAGTATGTAATGTGATCCCTGCTCTGAAGAGAATAAGGGTCCTCACAGGGACCTTAAATGTGGCTGCTTGAAATTACTATGTCTTAAGGTGAGTTTTTCAGATGAAAACCTCTACTGCTTGAAAAGCCTGTTACATCAGGCAGGAAGTCAACAGAGTTGTTAAAAAGCAAATACATTACAGAAAGTAAAAGAAGGAGGAGATGCAGATACTTGAAAAAATCAGAACACCTTTCTCCACCTTATATTTCAGCTACCACATAGCTAGCTCTTTAATACACAAGCAATTCTCTCCATAGCCAGTACCTTAATTGACTTCTGTGTTTACCAAGACTGTATTAATTTGCCACAAATGAAGAGGCTTTTATGTTTTACTATGATCTGGTCATGCAAATTCCAAAAGACAAAGTTTGATAGAGAGACTCAGTTCTTTGCTTTGTTTGCCTGCCAGTAAACGTCTCAAAACCAGTGATTAGCATTCATAACTCAAACAGTTTGTTTATGTTTTGTTTTTGCAAAAGACCTTCATTTCTTTCAGAAAGACAAGATTGGACAAAGAAGAAACTTCATGACTGGGAACAGAATTCCCCTAGGCATAGGTTTGAATTGTTTAACATTTTTCATGTTGGTTAGAAAACGAAAAACAGAATTAAAAAGAAATAATAAAACCAGAACTACTCATCTCAAGTCAACTATATTCCACATGAGCAAGAAGCAAATCAGTATGGATCACCTTGATGGAGAAAGGCTGCCTCTGAAATACAAAGAAAAGGCTACCTTGGACAAATGACTGTCATAGATTAACCACACATAGGTCAGTCTGCATTTGTGCCGTACCTCTTATAGAAATAAACATGTAAAGTCAGCCAGCTCGTTGGAAAACAGCCAGACTGCTGCCCTACTCAAAGGATCAAGAGCTTCTTTTGTGCTCCCGGGGAATTATTTCTTTTGCCAACCTCAGTTTCTCCATCCTTTAAATGGGGAGCGTGAGCGATAATTAGGCAAAGCACATAGAAGTTCTGAATATCTAACACACTAAATAGCCTTTCAAAATTGCATCTGTTCACGAAATGAAGAATATGAGAGGTCTTGTCTTTACTTTTAGATGCCAAAGATGTCTTTTAGAGTCAAACACAACTGAAGTTTTTAAAAGTTTCCAAAGGCATTCTCCCACAGTCATTTATGAATCAACACATAGTCAGTGTTGATAAGCTAATTCAGGAGCTTGTTCTCCGGTTAACACAGGTTAATAAAGGAAAAAAGTTCCTAGGTACATTTGTCACCTTCTGAGAGCAACATGTTACTGTGAGTGAAAGGTGAACTGTGTCCATGTATGGCCCTAAAACATGGATTGAAATTTCCTCTGTCTCTTCTTTACATAACAGACATTACCAAGAGGCGATCATCATGTGCTATTGTGCATAGCATATTCACTGAGAGGATTGAGAAGTAAAATAGGAAACAGGATAGGAAAAAAAAAAAAAAAAGATGAGGAGTTTAGTGATCCCTATTTCACAGAAAGAATAATATACAGGACAGCAGTTAGAAAAAGAAAAGAATACTGATGCAAAGAACATCATGTCAGTTCCAGAAGAGAGCAGTTATGTTGGAATCCCTTTGCCTTCTTCCACTCATCTCTGTTAGAAACATAAACTAAACCCTCCTGACAGTTTCCCATCTGCAGAAGCTCCTGTTAGATGCAAACTTCCAGGAGAGGTGTTTGCACATCTGTAAAATGGCCAGGTTTGAAGAGCCATTCATCTTGGATGAAACATCCCTGCAGGAGCTCACGGTGAGCTTCCCCTCTGTCCGCTACATCCTCTGCGCAAAAAAAAAGGTTAAAGGTTTATTAGACCTTGCCACCCATCCGGCTAGGAACTCCTCCTCTGGGGGATTTCACAGGCAAAGCCTGTCAGCTACAAGGATCCTCTCCAAAAGGAACATTATTTTGTATAAGCAAGGAAATTATTAAAAAAAAAAAAGACATACAGATAGTAATGGTAAAATCATGTGTTATATTAGTGTGCACAGCCACATGTGTTAAACATTTAAATCTCTTCTAACAGTTGCCCAGGGAAATGTTATGCGAAATACCTCAAACCAATACTATAAACACTAATAAAAATGTTAAGCTCTGTGAGGTAAGATCCTATTATCATCTGTAAAGTCCTATTGATTTAATATTATGCCATGACATACAAAAATGCCAGACACTTTTAAAATGTAGAAAGAAAACTATAAAAATGCTTCATTAAAAACTCATCAGTATGTGTCAGCAGTTCTGGCTGAAGCCGAAGTGAATTGGAAGAGAAAACTGCTGTGTAGTGGCTAGAAAAGAGGAATAAGTGAAAGAAAGCTAACATCGGCTTGCTTTCTGGGCTCAAAAAGCTCTTGCCAGTGACTTCTTCACAGCTGGGAATCTGCAGTCCCTGCCTCTTGCTCTGTAAACTGGAAATAATCTTAGATATTCAGATACCTTTCAAGACTTCAGTGAGAATTCATTACTTAAGGGAAAGTCTTCTGTCGAAGTATTATTTAACGTATTTGAACCGTTCTTTCTTTGTGCAGTGGATTATTACCACAGCTACTTCATGAAATTCAATAATATTATATGTAAATAATTTGAGATATTTTTAATAACCAAATACCTGAATGCACTTTTCCTAGTCACTGAAAGAATCTCTTAGCCACCGTACCTATCATTAATGCACAAAATAATACCTTCCTAATTTTCATCTCACAAATTTTACTGATAACTGGTCACTGGATCTGCCCAGCACCAAAACTGCTAAAATTCTGTCTGTTGGAGATTAAGGGTATGAGCTGCAGCAATGGTAACCCTTCATGAACGGAAAACAAAGAAACACAACCGACCAGAATACTGTAGAAAGAAAGCAATTCCACTAGTTTTGAAGATGACACAATTCCCTATATGCCTAACATTGCCTAATATTACATTTCAGAATATTAACACCAGGCCAATGCATCATGGCAGTTACAGTATCAGTCCAAAGGCTGACACTGAACCCTGGGAATTTTTGCACACACCTGCACTATATAATATAGTGCTAATCAACTGTGAAAATGGATGGCATTTAATAATCTGCCAGAAGAGTTTTATTTCTTCCATACAATTGCTGCTCTGATGATGTTGAATTCTTTTAAGTGACTTTTATATAAAAAAATAACCCGTATTTCTTTTTTATTTCAAGTTCAGTTGAAAAAGGCCTTAAAGCCGTGTGTGTAATTTTCAAAGTATAGAGGCACCTAAAATTTGGAAAAAATAGAAGTTGCTGCTACTATGACTTTCATATTTTTAACATGGCTGCAGACATGATAAAATGAGTCTGTAAGAGATGTGGTAAAACTTCATACTTTGTATAGACATTGATAAAGGGGCTAAAGGTGAAGACTGGACAGGCTACAGAAGTCTTCCTTTTGCTTTCTCTCCTGAGCTCAAGCTGTGGTCAGTGTTATTTTCTCTGCATACACAAATACGGAAAGCTGGCTAGCATTAGGAAATTATTACAGACAAGTCTGTCTGCTACCCCAGCTTCGTTAGCTGCCCGCTTCTGAACAGCCAGCCTCCAGTTCAGAGGTGCCCAGATTAAGCTTTTAGCACGTTCTGACCCAGAGCCTGTGAAGGACAGGAGGACCACAAGTTTCACGGCACTTGGATGTCAGTCTCATAGGTACTACAGAAAAACAACATCTTTAAAAAAATTATCATAGTCCAAAACATCCAAACAGTCTCTAATCAGTAAAAAGAGGCGATACTTGCTTTTTGTTTTGTTTTGTTTTTTTTTTTAATTTCACGTGACAAGTTATCAGTGCAAAGAAAGCATGCTTTCTGTTTAAATAAATTGCTCACTTAGTCTTCACCAGCTCTTGGTCCTCTCATCATACTGCTGAGATGTAAACTACCCTGCTGTACCTTATCTTCTTCTACTGGACCCACGTTAAAAGGAGTTTTCCTCTTCCCCACTTTTTTTAGCCTGAGTCTTTTCAATTTAGTTCAGTTCAGTTCTTCATATTTCCCAACCATTAAAGCCCCAGACAGAGCACCTCGTAAATTTATGGCTGCTGGCATCAAACATTGTAAACAAGAGCAAAAGTGGAAATGTTGGAGTTGTAGAGTCTTATTCCAACTTTCTTGGGCACTGGGATATGCTGCATTTCGTGGAAGACTGCTATCATGGAACCTTATCTGGAGATCACAGTACCATGTTTATCAGTCTCGAGCCGTTCTAGACAAGATAGCTCCAAAAATCCCAAGTCCAGTTTGATATTTTACTGCTGTGGAGGCTTGGGGTGTTTTCCCCCAGAAATAACATGGGGTCGCTTGCCATGCATGAGTTTGCAGCACGTGTATGACGCACGCTCCACATTCCAGCCATTGCTCACTCATACATGTAAGCAGCATATGTTCTCCTGATATTTCTGTACCTACGTCCTGGCAAGGATCAGGTTCGCATAGGGTATCTATTAAGGGCGGGGGGAGTAAGTGTGAACAATTAGCTCTGACTTAAAAATGGTAATTTAGACTGGGCCACTGTGACCTCCACCTTTGGAAAAAAAAGACATTATAAAACCACCTCCCTCGATCACTCAGAGGTGCACTATATGAAATTTTATGCAATCTAGGTGAGAGTGGATAGGGCATGATGCATTTCAAGTTATGTCCATACTGAAGCTTCCTGCACATTTATTACTAAAATAGTGGGAAGATCTGGAGGAAAGTCATCTGTCTTTACGCAGCTAAAAGACAATGTGGAGCAAATACAGTTCTTGAACTTGTATGAAAGTTTGTCTTACACATTTAATTTATTCTCAAGAACTCGCAGTGCTGGAGCTTCCATAACTTCTCTAAGCAACCTGGCACAGTGCTGACAATTTTTCTCTGTTAGAGGGTTTTCCTAAAGCATAATATAAATTTCCACCGGTGCAATTGAAGTTGAATTCTTCTCCTATCCATAGATGACAAGAACAGTTCATTCTCTTCTCCTTTGCAGATACTTTTTATGTATTTGAAGTTTATTGTTGCATCTCCTTCTCAGTATTCTCTCTAGTATCATTATATTGCACACAAAAATATATTACAATTTTCTATCAGCATTGAGAAAAAAAAGGGGAAAATTTTTCTTTAATATTTTTCTGAAGAATTTGCCTTCCTATATGAAAAGAAATTGAAGATACTCTGTGTGTATCTGTCTGATTTCCTCTTTTAGTAAAAAAATTCTCAAATCCCTAAAATAAAATCTCAGGACAGATAAAAGAAAAACATCAATTCATAAACATCCAGCAGGAGTCAACTTTTCAGAAGCCCAGATAGTAAAATTATTATCTCCTCTTTTATATTTTAATTACTTAAATTAAGACCTTTGTAAGGTTATCCTTATCTACTACTCTTACTTTTCTGCTGACTTTTTATTTATTTTCATTCCTTTCAGTGTCTATTTTGTGCCTTACGATATCCCTGCCCTATATATCTGGACCTTCTAAGTTCCTCTTCCTTCCTTAAAAATTAATTCTCTCCAGCAACCTTGACCGTTTTCTTGTCTTCAGCTTTCATCCTACAGTTGATCTTTATGCATCCACTTAATGAAAACTCATAAACTAAGAAAAGGTAGGGAATATTTGTTAGCCTACTTTTATAAAATTCTAGTTCAAATTCATCATTCTAATGATGTATCTTTTACAAATAAGAAAAAAAATAATCTTTTTCTGAAACTCTGACCAAGGGAGATGCAGATTTTTTTCTCTGATTGGCCATAGAGATGCACATTTTGTGGCTGGACTGGCCGTAGGACCTAGCAGAGAAGTTCCAGTATCTTTTATATCTGAATCAACAGATAAATTATGTCTTTGTATTTTTCACCATTGTGATGGTGGTCATAAACTGTAGACATCCCTTGCAAAGGTGGCTACCTCTTTTAATCATAGGCATTTTGAAGACGACCTTTATCTCATTTACAGAATACTTCTGCAGAAATCTCAGTAAGATTCAAATCTCAATAAGCCTCAAAGAAGAAACAACTTTAGACTTCGGGGAATAACAGAGCCACTATCTAAAATATTCAAGGATTGCCATATCCTAGTCACGAAGCAGAAAAAGGAGTGTATACGGTAGTGCACAAGTGAGAGCTAAAGCATGCCTGCTCTTTCTCTAGTACACAATAACAGCTCCCCAAGAAACAATATAAACTTACAGCTGCTCAGCTCTGAAACAAATCAGAAAGCAAGCATGAAAGCTATGAACCAGATTCAGAAGGTCATGCTGTTTACTGAAAGTTCACAGATGTCTGTGCTGGTAGAACAGGAATACCATTCTCTTCCCCCTACCCTCATCCCTCCCACCTCTACTAACCAAA
>VYZM01017383.1:193832-224944 GCA_013398915.1 Dromas ardeola | reverse complement strand
CTGATTGAACCTCAAATCTTTAACTGGACTGAGGAAGTGCCAGCAGTTTAAGCCTTGAGTGACTGTTTCTTTTATAATTTTGGCATCTGTCGTAGACATATCTGATTATATAGAATAGGAATGTTAAAGGACATCCTGACAGAATCTATGTATAGTTCATCCACTCAATGACAGTTATCTGATATTTTATTTACTTTAATTACTTTTGATCATTATATGATTGTACAAGAATTAGCTGAAAATTTGTGAGCTTGAAATGGGATTCAACTTGTGAAATGGAATTTGAGTCCATACTCTCAATTTAACAGTCAAGTATACAACAAAAAGTGATGCAATATTCAAATAAATCAATAAATAAATAATCTGGAGGTTTTTTTCTGCTTGTTCCTACTTTCAAGAAAGATGAAGATGTTAAATAGCTACTTGTGAAGAGATACCTCCTTTATATTTCTGGTATTTAATTACCCTTGCTTTCTAGCTTGCTATAACCTTCCAAGAAGTAGTGAATTTCTATAGAATGGATAATAAAAGAATTAAGGACACAGTTCCTGAAGTTATTAAATGCTTTGCTAGATTGGGATCTGAATTATCTTCCTTGCCTGAAGCATGCTTATTGTAACAGATTTTGGTGTATCACTTAAAACTTGGAACTTCCTTCATGACAACTGTCACGTTGTGCAAATGAGTACAGAGGTAATGGCAAAAATTGCAATGGTAGAAGNGGCAAAAATTGCAATGGAAGAAGGCAGAAACAATTGCAGATCACTCTACATTTCCATTAACTTATAGGTGTTTTCTGGAAAGTCTTTGGGAAAATATGTGGTGAAAATCACTCTGTTTCAGTCAAGAAGATTCCTGCTTATTCTTAAATCTGTTCCAAAGATGAGGTGAAGCACTGGTTGTTGCCTGAAATGTGTGAAGTGAGAAAGTTGTTTTTTTTTCTTTTAGTGATAGTCTTTCTACAATATCAAGTGATTACATTTAGGTTTTCTCCCTGGTAGGATCTGGTGAGCTTAGAATGGCTTTAGATGCCCACCTCTTAAATTATTATTTACAAGAGTCCTCCTGAGCATCTTCCACATCCTGAATATCTCACAACATGCTTAATTTGAAAGCTCTCAGTACTCCAGCACTTTACAGGTTGCTCTTGCTTACCCTAAGCAACAAGATGTCTAGCTCCCAAATTCCACAGGTGTACAAGGTATACAAAAGAAAGGCTTAAATCACTTGAACTAATACTTCTTAGAGAAACTGTCACATCACAAAATGAAGTTACAGCTGTGGAAGCTAATAACGGCACTGATATTTTCAACAGAAAAGGAAAAAAAATGTGATCCAGTTACAGCCAGTAGAAAGTCTTAGTCTCTGTTCTCTAATTACACTTAACAATGCCCACATATATTGTTTGAGGAGTAAAGTTTTTGTTCTCAAGTGCATATATTAGTTATTGTGTTCCAGTTTCATATACTTCCTGTCTGGCTTTCTGACAAAATGGACAAAAACTCTTTTTCAATTCTTGTGAAAACATTGAAAAAGGTTCCACACAAATAGCTTGTAGCTTGGTGCTCAGGAAATGTTCATGAAAGATGAGGGTATAATTTTTTTTCTATAAATTAAATATTGTTTCTCTTTTGCATGTGTGAGCGTATGCAGCGTTAACAGTAATCAGTAAGGTAATCTCAGTAAATGCTGTACATATCAGAGGCTGTACATGGACTTGTTTTCCTTTGATCCTACTTCCCTGTATTGCATCTCTAACAAAACTCAGACCCATATGCTTAGTGTCTCATGACTTGTTTCATGCAAGTCTTCATCTTTTTGTGCATTTTTATAGATCACCTTTCTAAGGTGTACTGTGGGCTGCTCCTGAAATGCAGTTACCTATCCGATGTTTTTTAACTTTATTGGTGACAAGGAGCTTGGGATTTTGGTAGGTGTTACACCTACTGCACAGGTGCCTACATGTTAAATTAGATTTGGCTTTTAATTTGTTTTTTCTTTTACATCAATTAGTTCACTTTTAATTTATAGTTCTTGTACTTAAATTTTAGCCTTTGTGGGTCCCCAAGGCAACACAGGACTTAATAAAATTATTTGCTGCTATAGCCAACAGAAATGTCACATTGTCAGACTGCTGGTATCATTTGAATGTTGATGCTTTGCTGCGATATTATCTTTATGATTGTTGTCATGTAGGCAGATAAAAATATTTTGATTGGTTGGCACATTGTAGGTGTGAGCTAGCACTGTTTCCTGTAGTGCTTTTTAAATTGAAAATTATAAATAATGGACTAATCCCATTTGAGTTGATCTTTGGGAAGAGATGGTCCTTTGGTTTGATGAAAAATGGTCCTGTTTTGAGTAATTTAATGAGAACTTTATTTTAAAATGCTAGTATATTAGCAGTCACACTGTATTTTATAACATAAGTGCATGCAAATGTTAGTATATTTCACTGATTTAAGTACTGATAATATAGGGTAAAAACATATGGTTGATTTTTAGTGTTGTTGTTTGTATGTATAGTTGTCACCAGACATATCACTTTGAGTATTATTAATACATATTTGTGTTACTTGCAAGAATAGATATGTGAAAAGATTTCATAAAATTAAAAGGAGTTTTACTGACGTGAAATTTTTTGCTCTGTTTGGACCTCAAAATTTAAATTTCTCAAATTCCAGTATCAATGACAAGTATGATCAGTGATTAAACCTTAGTACTATCCCTATAATGAAAATCCTCTTCACCTTGAGTAGGGCCTATATATACCGGAAGAATTGTATCTCTGTTTTCTGCTTTTCTATTGCATGCTTTCATTTTTATTTTTATTTTGTTCCCCTGAGATGGGGCCAAGACTTATGGATGGCTGTTGCTAACTGTAATATAGAAAGTAATCCTAGTACAGAAAGATAAACTGAATGCTAGATAAGTATCTCTCCTGTTGTTTCAACCCAGTGAATTGCAAATCAATAATAGTATCTGTAAAACCAGCTCGGTTGAGAAGACTTCATGGACTTCCACTGGAGGTTCCATTTCTTTCATCTCCATTCACAGCTACTAATGAAATAAATTATTTTTCTATCCTTGCTCACCCAAATATAAAGTTATATTCAAATTATTTTAAGGTGACTTTTACAATAAGATTTTTCTTTTTTTTTTTTTTTTCTTTCCCCAGTAAGTGAAGAAATTCCAAGTGTTCACTTCCTAATTTAACTTACTGAATTTTCTAGGGTCACAAACTTGAAGTTCTGATAAACACAATTTAAGCAATACATTTCCTGATAATGCAATTTGCAGTAATAATACCTAAATAATTTATTTTGTTGATTCCCCTAGAGTGTGCAGAGTAACTTAAGAGATAGTATCTTGAGGCAGACTTTTCTGCTGATTAAAGTCAAAGTATAACTTCTGGTTAATCTTGAGTTGCATTATAAATCTGATTTCAACCTTTTCTTGCAATGTTTATAAACAAAATAATCTCAGTTTTAGAATCCACACAGTACGTCTGAAATTGAATCAGTAGGTTCCTGAAGCATGGCAAACTTAAAAATTAATATATTGTGATAATTAGAAGACTTTTTTCAGTTTATAGCTTATATAAATTCTGTATAGCTGAGTCATAACGTAAAGCACAGTCTGAGTTTTAGCTGGGCTTTGCCTTCTTACTTTCATCTTAGTTTAAAATACAACACTAAAGACTAATTGCAAAACAGTTTTTTGTGCCTTACTTTTTCTCAACAGAAAATGTGTCATTTCTCAGGCAAAATTTTTGCACAATAAAATAACTTCCCCAAGAAGCCATGAGTTTGAAAAGGAAAGGTTGCTTTGCCAGCTCTTCAAGAGGTGTGTCACAAAGTCAACCAATAGCCCAGGAAGCAGAAAGAGGCGTAACTCAGGTATCTGTTGGATCATTTTCAGCATTTCAGAATGGAATAAGCCAATGCAGAAGCTTGATGACATGTATGGCTCATCTTTCTTACAACCAGAGATTCACTGGGGACTCTCTTTTGATTTATAATTTCAGTTCTTTTCTCCTTATCTAAAAGCAAAAGACTGTTTAGAAATTCAATGCAGAGTGTGTTCCACCAAGTTTATTGTTTGCCTACCGAGGAATTAAATTAGACTGAGTCCTGAAATAGCTCTTATCCACTGTGCATGTATTTGATTTCTAGATAAGTTATTTGAATGTGCCTATAGACTCCAAAATTGAAGGTGATGACCTGGATTCTGTTTAGCAATCAGAAGTCTGAAATATAATCTCAGTCTTGTGTCAGGAATTTGGTCATCAGATAACAGGGATTTGTTGATCAGATTTTTGTCATAGGTATTTATGAAAACCAAACCAGTTTCTATGTTTTTGGTACACTATGCCAGAATGTGCAAAGAAAGTAGGAGATAAAGCTCAGTTTACAAACACATCCATTTCAAGAATAGTGAAAATATTGGTTGATTTAACTCTTACTTTAAAGCTTGTTAATGTCTTAATTGGTAAATGCGAATGATGTGCTGGCTATGGTTAAACTGGGCCAACAAAAGCCTGAAGAAATCAAAGCCTTCATTAAAAAATAAAATGGACTAAAAATGTTATAGCTCTTTTTTCCTTGCAGATACAAATAATAAAAAAATAAAACCTCATTAAAGAAAGCCTGTTAATGATAAATAAATCAATCAACCAAAATTGAAGCAAACAAAATGTTCCTTTTGTAAATCATACCACATTAAAATGGAGAAGGAGAGAATTAGGATGTTAGGAATTGCACAGTGGGTTGTGAAGCTCGACAACCAGGCTGAAGAAGCATGGTGTTTGGCAGACATTACAATGGGGGAATGGAAAGGTTAAAACAGAAGCTGCCAGTGCAGCCTCTTAAAATTCAAGATGCTAATCCAGGATCTCCAATTGAAAAGAGTGGGTTTGCAATGAGTTCTGCTAGACATTATTGCATATATCAAACAGAAATAATCATTAAACCCCACTTCTTACGTTTGGGTTGAGAAGATACCTCCAGTTTCTAAGGAAATCAGCAGAAACTGACGTTTTCCCTGAACTATCCACCTGTGCTATGTTATTTAAAAAGCTTAAAGAAATTCAAAAGTAAAATGCATCAGTAACTCAAAGCTGAGGCTGAATATATATATATGTCTATGTGTATTTTGAGAGCAAATGTTTACAGGGTTTATGTAATTGGCTAAAGGAGAGAAAGCAAATAAAAATTTAAAATCCAAAAACTTGAAATGTATCATAACAGGCTTGCCACATTGAGGGCTTACATCCATAAGGAAGAGGATTTATATCCAGGTAACTTCTCTTTGCTAGTTGTCTGGGACAGTAACACATACAACTCATAAATTCAAAATGGGATTCAGTGCTTTTATTCTTAAAAACCCTCCATCATTCACAGATCCCAAATAAAATTTTAAAAGAAATGTCAATATTGACTAAAAAGGCATGGTGAGAATAAAACTGCTAACAAAGCTGTGAAAAATAATAATTCCAAGAATTATTAGCAGATGAAGATGGACTTTTGTAGTAATGAATTGACTTCTACATCCGTTTGCAGAGAGATCAGATAGGTTTCTCAGACTTTACCTTCTCAGGGCTTTTTACTTTTGTCTGTGTAATTTCTTGTTTATTTTATGGTTTTTTTTAAGTATATCTGTGACACTAGATGTTCCTGTTACATTATCTACTATCGATCTGCAATCAAATCAGAGCAAATTGGAGTAGCAATTCCCACAAAACCTTCTAGAATAATTTTGAACTGTGAGGACTCAAAATTGCCAGAGGATTATAAACCACTCTGAAGAATAAACTTTGTCTCTACATGTGACCAGCATAACAAGTTAATGGAACTATCTTTTTTTTCACTTCTTTATATCATCTATGGAAAGCCACCAAGAGTAGATAATGGTCGACTGCAAGAATAGTAATTGTGTTTGTTCACAACATAAGAGGCATAGTCTCTATGTATTCTCCTTGTGCATCTGTTCCAGAAAGGCCAGAAGCAAGTCTTTCATTAATCACTGAATGTCATGTGCAATAAATCTACCTAAACTCAGCGTGATATAGTTTTTTCTAAATTCTCAGTTCATTTGTAAATGTTATGAGTATGTCAGTCCAACTTGTGTTAGCTCTTTCCTTCATCGTGCTGCTAAAGTATTTATTCAGCTCTGACAGAGTTGCCTGAATGCTACCAAAACATTGTTGGCAAGGTAATTAGTAGTGACTGTGTTATGCCTACATACCAGTAAATATTATGTAGACATAGCCTATATTACATTTTGTATCTGCCATCCACAACTTGGCATCTGTAAGAAAATAATGTGGTTTGGTTTGTGTTTATTTCTCTTTTCTTTCTTGTTTTTTTGGGGGTTTTTCTGGTTGTGTTTTTTTTTTTTTCTCTCTCTCTAGTTTCAATTACTAAGAATACCTTGTATTGTGAGCAGAAAAACTGTGGGAAGAACAAAAGAATTGTCACATATTCCAGAATGGTAGGTATAACAGATAGGTAATTGAAATGAGCAAGATAACATAGGACTACAAGAATTGCTCTTTCCTCCCTGCTTTTCATTTTCCCTATGCTGAACTCTGAACAATTAGAACGTGTTGAACTTCATGGTACCAAAACACCACAAAAAGTAATTATTAAAGCAATCTGGGAGTTACAATACATTTTAAATGACAAAACTTCAACTACAGACTTCTTCGAATTTTAAATATAGGTCTTTCTTATCCCAACCGCTGCACAGATAGAAAATAATCTGTTCAAGTTATAGGGTACCATATAGCTGCCACACAACATTCAAACACTGAAAAGAGCTTTAGTCAGTAGAGTTAATACCTTATTCTTCTCCCCATCTAAAGTGGGAGGAAGTGGTCTTGTACTGCCAAATCCCTAAACGCCATAAATTTGAACATGAGGTTTATCTGATCATAAACTCAAGATTCTATAGGGATCTTCAGGGGTCATCTTTGACCCCTGGAAAATATGCACTGTAATACATCTGAGGCCACAAAGTTACCCCTAATTATCATAGGTTACCTAATCAACTAGTTTTAGAAAGTTTATGATAATACAATAAAGAGAAAATTTGTAATTCTGAATAGAATTGGCCTTTTTACAAGGTAGATTTATTTTTCTGATTGAAAAAAAGAGGATAAAGAAGTTTTCTCAGACATGTATAGTAATTGGAATAAATGAAGTACTGAATCCTCACCAAAGAGAAAATAGTAGAACTGTGATTGACTGTTCTTAGTTTTACAGGGTTCCCTATAATTATACCCTGTGAGGTGCACTGAGAAATGTTTACAGCTTCAACAATTTCTTAGTTTTTAGAGGAGCAGACTATCTTAATAATCTGGGTGGCAGAGGTGTAATTTGGTAAGGACCTCCGTCCCTTCTCTTGGCAAGTCCAACCTCATCTTTTCATGAGAAAATTTGAAGGAATTTTAGTAGCTACGTCATGATCTGCAGCTATTGTATTTGTGCAGTGTGATCAGTGCAAGCAGCTGGTCAGAACAGAAATTGGGGGGGGAAAAACCCACAAAAATCACGTAAGAAAAAATTCTAGTAGTGTTTGGCAAGTATGTATATGGAATCAGCGCATATTTGTCAAAAAGATACTGGAAGATATCCTTTTATATTCTGATGTCTACATTGGATATAATGGGTGTTCGCTGAAAACTTTGTGGCAATAAATCTAATTTGTGCTAACTTCTGTGCAGTTAGAATTTCTATCAGTGTGATAAAACAGTTTTTATTTTGCAGATGTCAAGTGTCTTGCAGTAATCCCTAGGAAAATTAATTAGAATATATTTAATAACTAGTAAACAAAATGAAAATTTAAGATTTTCAGAACGGCTTAGTAGTTTAATTTTGTATTGAAATATTGGGGTAAAATGCTAGCTCATCTTCTGTCTATATCTGATTTGAAACATAAAACCATATTCTAGACTCACTGTTACTATGAAAATGAGTTGTGAAAATAGATTTTAAAAAGGTATGGGATGAAGGAGACAAGATAACACTTTATAAAATCATTTGGGTATTATAAAATCTTCAACTATTACAACTATTACTGTTAGTAAGATGATATTCCAGCATTATGCTTATATTTGGAGAAGTTGTTTATGGTCAGGAAAATATGATGACAAAATTTGTTTGTATTTGGTTTTGCTATAAATTAAATTATTGTTCCCTAATCCGAAAGATCTTTTATATAATTTTTGAATTAGCAGGTTATTGGTGTTTCAGGTTAAAAAAAAGTTTCCTACATATTTCACTCCTTGACTGTCCTTACCTCTTTTAACTCTGGTCAGTGTTAGCTGGTGTCCTAGGCAAACAGAAACTGCATTCTATTCTGTGTTCAGTAAACTCTTACACAGGTAGGAAATGTCTCTAATTGTAAAACTGAGTTTCTCTTAGTTATTCTCTAAGTCATATTAAACATTGTTTTTAACAAAATTTCTGATAAAAGTTAATTACCTATATGGTTTATTTTTGTTACTTTAAGTAGTTACAACTCAGCTATTGCATGTTGCATTGCAATGTAATTGTAAATAAGTCACAAATATCCTTGCTGGAAAAAAATGTTTGTTGTGTTAAGAGTGTTTTGTAGAAATCTGTCTTACATCTGGAATTGTAAAGTAGCCAATCTAATGCCTGAAACCTTGGCTGAAAGCTAAATCTATTAATATATGAAAAAAAGAATTTGTTGCTTTACAAACAAAATACGGAGTGCATCTGCTTTCTAACCATAATAAATTACACCGGTGGAAGATATCTTTAGAAAACTAACAGTCTCGCTATGCATATTAATACCTACCACAACTAGACTTGTAATGTTCATGCTTGCAATACTCTATTATTCACCTACTCTGTTAACACCACTCTGTTAATAGAGTTACACAGATACTGGAATTTTCCCTATTTGTTAAATGACCCCAAACTAAAGCTTATAACATAAATGACAAGCAAAGAAATAACATTCCCTCTTCCAGAAATGTAGGTACACGCTTCTTACCTTTATTTTCAATACATTGTGTTCATTATTGACATTCCAGAAAAAATAGTCCACATTTTAATATCTCTAATATCTCTTTAATTAACAACTTTTTTTCTTTCTGTTTTTAAATCAAATAGAAGCTGAATGACTTGAAAAGTTACTTGACTTCATTATGACATAACAAAAGAATTGCTGAAATCATAGAATCATTTAGGTTGCAAACAGCCTTTAAGATCATCAAGTCCAACCATCAACTTAACACTGCCAAGTCCACCGCTACGTCCCTACGTGCAACACTTACGTGTCTTTTAACTGCCTGCAGGGATGGTGACTCAACTATTTCCCTGAGCAGCCTGTTCCAATGCTTGATAACACTTTCAATGAAGAAATTTTTCCTAATATCCAGTCAAAACCTCCCTTGGTGCAACTTGAAGCTATTTCCTCTTGTCCTATTGCTTGTTACTCAGGAAAAGAGACTGACCCCCACCTCACTACACCCTCCTTTCAGGTAGTTGTAGAGAGTGATAAGGTCTCCCCTCAGCCTCCTCTCCTCTAGGCTAAACAGTCCCAGTTCCCTCAGCTGCTCCTCATAAGACTTGCCCTCTAGACACCTCACCAGAATAGGATATTTCTTATCATCGTCAGACTAGACACTACAGATCTTCTCCTCCTATTTTTCAAAAACTCCATTCCCAAATTACAAATATTTTCTTTTTCTTGAAAAGGAGGAAAGTAATTAATAAACTGAAGATTTTGCTTGTAAACTGAAATTGTATGTATCTAAACTGTGCACAGCTACTGCCAGTATTGCTGGTAGGTTATATTTCAAACCATTGAATGTTATAATACTTGTCTGGTGGCAATAGGCGGGCGTACAGTTTTATGTCCACAGTACGCCTTAAAAAAAAAAAGTCCTAGTTTTTTGAATTGTGAAAATTTTTAAGTTTTTAATTATGTGCAGTACATAAAAAGTTATACTTCTAATGAAATATATATTATATTTTGCTGACTAAACATCGTGACTTTTTTTTAAATCAGTCTATCTCTTCATAAATATGCCCACAGCTTGGTCATCTTTTAGACTGTATGCATACATTTTGCATTATGTCTACTGGAACATGACATGATTGCAAATAGTTTATAAGCTGGTCTTTGAATCCCTATTTAATCCTTGTTGTATGGCTTAGATAGTAGCTTCTATGCTTCTGGAAATACCTTTCACAGCGTTATTAACAAATCAACTGATAGACAAGACTCTTGTGGTTATTGAGAAAACACAGAAAAAGAGAAAAATGTATTGCTAACCCTCTTTTTGTTGGCCTTGTTCCCTTTCAGAAAGTCTCATGCAGATGGTATGCATATCCAAGCATTATCTGATTTTGTCCAACTAAATGTCTTGATGGCAGGCAAAAAAAATTTATCCTTGAACTCATGTCAGGGACAGGATGATATTTTCTGAATAAGATCAGGACTCCTCATCAATGAAGCCAAAAATGAAACTTGGCTCCCCAGGGGGAAAAGCTGAAACGGGACACTCTTACAGCAGGAAGAAAGTAAGTAAAAGGATAGGTTGGTGATGGCAAAGGTGGCTCAGATTGCCTGATGTGGAACAGACTGGAAATATCCTCTTAACAGTAGCTGCCAACTCATACGTCTCAGTCTCATTTTTTGTAGGATCCTGGTAGCACCAGTCCTGTCTTTCCAGTGCTTCACAATAGGCAAAAAAGGCAAAACAAGAAAACAGGTATTTTGTTGTTTCTCATCAATATTATGAATTGGGCAATTGCTGTCCTTTAAGTAACCTAAAACCACTCCTTCAACTACATGCCTGCTTACTAGTCACTACAGGTGATTAAAGGACAGGCCACTAAACTGTACTAGAAATTACACTTAGCAGGTACTGAAGTCTTGGAATTAGGTGATAAAACTGGAGGATTACCCAAAGGAATCAATAAGGAAGATTAATCACTGCTGGTGAACTGTGCTAAATCAAACAAACAAACATACAAACCCCAAAACATAGGAAGTAAATGTCAAGAAAACCTTACTGAATACCTTCAGAATCTAAACCCTACATACTTATTTTCTAATAAGACATTTGTGTGTTTTCCTCTCCCAAGTTCTCCACAGAAGTGGTTCAAACTAAGTTCTGTCATTTTCATATTGTGAAATTAGGTCTTGTAAGGGAATAAGAGGAGAAAGCTCATACATGACTGTGAAAAAGATCATTGTACTTTACTGGTTCTGCTCTTTCAAAGTGCTCCAAACTTGGAATTCTGATAAAGTTTTTATATGTGTAAATCTTACATAGGATTTATCTTCTGAGGGAATGCCAATGATTCCATGTTTTCTGCCAATAATAGCTATTTTCATTAGAACAAGTGTGGAAAATTTTTAGTCTTAGTTATTGGGATTAAAGTTTTGGAAATATATATATATATATATTCAAGCTTCTTTCTGGGAACAATAATTGAGAAAAAGAGGTATATAATGCAAAAGTGATAATATTTTAATCTGACAGTTTAACTGTGTAATGCACATGAATTTAAGGATGTGAGACATAAACCTGCAAACTTTTCTTAATCCTGAATTTCCCTGCTTTAAGAGCCTATTAAACAGTATAAAGGTTAATGATGTATGAGTGTAATTTGGTTTTGTCTCCTCTGCTGTATGAGTACTATGCGTTGTTTTTGCTAATAAAGAGAAAGCAGCTGTAGACAGCAAGGTAGGAAGCTGTAACCTCATATTTTTTGCTGGAGAGAGAGGAAAATGGCTTCTTCTTTGGCAGCATATAATCATGCTTGTTCTAGGAGACCAGTACATAGGGAGTGAAAGAGAAAAATATGTAATGCATGCAGACATCGATAGATGCCAAGCAGAAGAGGGAGTCTGCCTGCCTGCAACAAGAAACAGACTCAAAGCCAGGTCTCAGGTGACCAAAAGAAGTTTTTTTCTAGAGATTAGTGAATAGAGTGTGTTTCAATCAAGAAAACTACTCAAAATTGCTGGAATGGAAAAAAAGATATGGTGGGCAGAAGAAGGATATGTTTCTCAGTTTTTCAGTCTGTTACATACTGCAGTAATGAGTATTTATTATATCTTTAAACATATTTAAATAACTCATAACTCTTATTTTAATTTGTTATTTTTGTCCTCAGATGAAAGTTAGGTTATTGAGATCTGTCTGTATCTTCTTCTGCATGAAGGAAAGTTCAGAGAACTCAACATCAAGGAGTGATTTGAAGTCTTTTTAAACTTCTCCATACGGGGCCTAAAATTCAGTTGCTCATTGAAACTTTGCAATCTTAATTGTTACTGTTTGATGCTTTTTTCCTAATTCTTTGCCCTCAAAATATTCAGCCAAGTAGTTCAGCCTTTTAGAACTAAATTTGTAGCCCAGGACCTACATTACTAGTAAAAGCCCACAGACTTTGTACTAACCTGACATTGCAGTGTCTCAGGGCTGGTCTTGACTTGCCTTGGCCTCAGCTGGTTTTAGCTTGGTTGAACAACAGTTTGCTGGCCAAGTGACCACTGCCTCAACTGCTTGAACTGAAGCTCTGTGAATGCTTCCTGTGGTCATATCTGACCAACTAGAGGAGTCATAGCACAGCAAACCATCGCCCTTTCTGTCAACTGAAACTGGTAGTGGCTCTTGTGTAACTTTTAAACTTTATCTGGGAACCAGTGAGAAGGAAGTAAACTGTGATAAGGAAATATATAATAGCCTCAGAGGTACCCATGTCTGACAAAAAAGAAACCCCACCATAAACATCATCTTCCCCATGACAATGGCCCCAGGATGCTGACAACTTGCTGTAAACCATCCTTCTTTCTGCTTAAAGAAGATTGAATTATCAACCTAAGGACCCAGAAGGACACTGGAAGGGCGGGTGTAACACTGGAGAAAAGTGGTAGGTAATAGGAAACTTTTGTATAATGACTTTAATTGTATTATTAATTTGGGGCTTTTCTGCACTAAGCAAATCATTTTACCTATTAGACTGTTAAAATGTTAATGAAAGTAACACTTAGAAAGCTTGCAAAGATCTCTCATGAAGAATGTTGGAAGAATGGACAGTTCTAGTTAAGAGAATAGATGTAGTCACTTCAATAGGACAAGAAACCCAAAAAGAGAAATTGGAACTGTGATGTGGTGAGAACAGAAGTGTTGACCGCACTTCTGATCTTCGGCTATCAATAAATTTATTTACATGCTTAAATACAATTTTAGAAATGAAATGTTTGATATGTGGGTTTGGTTTTCTTTTTGTTTTGACCAGAATAGGCAATTTGTTCTACCCCTGTTCCCTGATATTTTCATCCTTCATCAAAATTACTACAAAGAGAGGATGAGCATTTAGATTTCCTTAAAATTAGAAATATTTCACTTGCAGGAAAATATTGCCTAACAAGGCAGTGGGATTATTATGAATTTGAATTTTTATATTTCTTTCTCTAAAAGTTGATCAAAGATTCTCATAGAAGAACTCAAAGCCAGTTTGGAGGAATTGAGTCCTTTTAAAAAAGATATTTACTTTTCAAACATTTATTGTAATTTTTCTTTAAAGACTGATTCTATTGGATAATGGAAACATTTCTGAAAAGCAATTTAAAAAACATCGAGCAAATATTTAACTATATAGCTCAGATGTATATTAGGCACTGAGATTTCAAACACTTTTTTAAATATCCATGAGGTATGGGCCAAATCATGTTGGAAGACAAGTTGTTTATGAATTTCTTCAGAGGGCTGGAGCACCTCTCCTATGAAGACAGGCTGAGAGAGTTGGGGTTGTTCAGCCTGAAGATGACAAGGCTCTGGGGAGACCTTATGGGGGCCTTCCAGTACCTAAAGGGGGCCTATAGGAGAGATGGGGAGGGACTCTTTATCAGGGCGTGTAGCGATAGGATGAGGGGTAATGTTTTTAAACTGAAAGAAGGTAGATTTAGATGAGATACTAGGAAGAAATTCCTTACTCTGAGGGTAGTGAGACACTGGAACAGGCTGCCCAGAGAAGTTGTGGATGCCCCATCCCTGGAAGTGTTCAAGGCCAGGCTGGATGGGGCTTTGAGCAGCCTGGTCTAGTGGGAGGTGTCCTTGCTGATGGCAGGGGAGTTGGAACTAGATGTTCTTTAAAGTCCCGTCCAACCCAAAACATTTTATGATTCTATGATTTTATGAATTAAAAAGGGGGAACGTAATATCTTAGTTCTGGCTGACATGGCCTCACTAAAAGTTATGCTCTCAAAAAGTTAGAAGAAACACTTTAGCAACTTGAGCTGGAAATTTCTCTACACTTGAGAATATTGTTAAGAAGATCCTGGCCAGTGCCAGAGTGCTGCTGAGCAGATGTAGTCAGCATGGACTCCAAAATCTTTCTAGCTGCTGCGATACAGAGCTATGCAGGTTATTTACCTTTTGGAGAAGAAAAGTAAAACAACATACAGGATACAGTGCACTGCTGCAGCTAAGCTTTATGTTGTACCCAAACAACCTGTTTAAAATGTCCATGATTTTTTACGTTAGATTATAAATAGAGGCATATTTTGACTGTATTTCCTATTGCACATGTGTGAAAAAAACCTAAAATGGTATCAAGGCAAAATACTATGGATGTGCTTCAGAAACATCACCCAGTGTGCACCAGAGATTCAGATCATGTAAGTGGGAAACTTTTATGAAACATAGTGAATATAATGGCATACAGAAAAATGAAGGTTTGGGAGTCTGTATTCTTCTTAAATAGTGTGGGGGAAAAAAAGATTAAAAAAAATTCTATCAATGTTTAAATTAAAATGGATTACTTTTTTTTCTTTCACATTTTGAAAGGGTTCCCAACACCTTTGAGCTGCCACCAACATCTACTCTACCTGAAAGGAGGTTGTAGAGAGGTGGGGGTTGGTCTCTTCTCCCCAGTAACAGGCAATAGGACAAGAGGAAAGGGCTCCAGTTGTACTGGGGAGGTTTAGATTGGATATTAGGAAAAATTTTTACACTGAAAGGGTTATTAAGCGTTGGAACAGGCTGCTCAGGGAAGCGGTTGAGTCACCATCCCTGGAGGTATTTAAAGGACGGGTAGACATAGTGCTTAGAGATATGGTTTAATGATGTGTTTTGTCAGTGTTAGGTAGATGATCGAACTAGATGATCTGAAAGGTCCCTTCCAACCTAGGCAATTCTATGATTCTATGATCTTGCAGACTCTATTTTATGCCAACCTGGTGTCTTGTTTCTCAGGACAAGGGACAGTCTAAGTATTATGTGAAAGTGAATATCAGTATATTGGAAACTATACCCAGACACACCTTTTCTTGCCTTCTTGATTCAGAATTCTTTCTGATGCCCACAGGTGACTCCAGATTCTCCTGTTTCAGAAAATCCTACCTGATATACTACCTGAATTTTGTGTGTTTCTGTTGCAAAGTATTAAACACACATAAGAATTACAAAATAGATAGGTACCATACAACACATTTTGTACAAGGTTTATCTACATAGTACCACAGTACTACTATGTCTAAAACATTCTATACAATAAGCTATTGGTTTGACTCATTGCTTGGTATAAAATAAGGTAAATAGTATAAATAATTTTATGCATGAATGTGTCCCAGGATATCTGGTAGCAAATATGTTTTTATTGGTAAGAGTGTGCTAATGGTTGCTACTAGTACCGTATGTTTTCGTGGGATCACATTGCCATTGTAATTTAGGCCAACACTTACAGTATGCCTTATATGGCTGGTACAAATAACCTTAATAAAATTATTTAATAGGTTTCATTTTACCAGATTCAATTACTATAAACTCACAAGAGTTTTAGTATTATTTTTTTAATTATCTCAGGGCAATTACATAGAAAATAAAAGCTGATAAATACAACTAAGAAAATCTTCAGTTAGAATCACCCAATTTTATTTTCAATTGCTTGTTATTTCCATTCCATAATTTTTATTACTAATTAACCTTTAAACTCTATGTAAAAATAATGTCACACATGCGACTAATTTATTTATGTGTTCATTACTAAACAGTTTGGGATTTTTCTTCAACTTAAATTCCATAGATTAACCCAAAAGATCTTTGAATGTTTACTACAGAATAAACATTAATAATAAAAACTATTTCCACCCTTCTGCTCTGTATGTTTTATACCAGCATAACTTGGATTACAGGAGCAAATTTTAGTGCAAACAAGTTTGTTTGATTTAATTTTCAGTTCATTTTGACAGAACGAAAATGCAGTTAAAAACTGTACCTATTAAGAGGAAAATAGACCTTAAAAATTACATCAAAGAAGTATATAATAGGTGACATCTTTCAGAGTAGTAAATCTGCAGATCAAGGCATTGTCTGCAAAATGCTTTCAGTCTCTCCGTTTCATTTTAATTTGAACCTTGTTCTCTCCTGCACAATATTCGTATGTTCCTTCAGGCAATAGTCCCAGGAAATCAGAACTGCATTTTCAGTACAGGCACACCAAAGGTATTGTGAAAAAGTTGTTTGAAATGTCTATGTTTGTTTTAAAACAGAAAGCGTCGTCCTTAGTAACAGCCCTGTAATGTGAACTATTCCTTATTCTCCAGAGGAAATGGTCCTGTATTCCCCAGATAGTCCAAATCCTGCATGCGTGGTGCAATCATATGTACTGAATTGCTTTAAAAAGTGTATGAGAGGAAGGAGAGCATGGGTTCAAGCAATCACTGATCCAGCCAGATCTGTATGTGAAATACTTAAGAAGAAAGTGTAGATGCCTAGCAGGGAATGGAATATCAATGTTTGAGGGTACTGTATTTCAAATCAAGTACAAGTGATTATCCAAAGTCAACAAATCAATTAAGGACGTCGAGAATTTTTTTTTAAAAATAAATGTATTGTTTCTTGAAAGATTATACAATTTGCTCTTTTTTTCTTGTTCATCCACTGTGAGAAGGTTCTGAGCTGTAACTTTTCCAAAACTCAAGTTTGAAAAGAAGCATTCACTCCTCATACACGTCTTGGCATTACCAATCCTGACTGTCCCTGCTCATCCTCCCCAGGGCTCCCCCCAACCCTGCCCACGGCCCAGGATCCCTGTTCAACCCAGCCCAAGCATCAGTCCCTGCTCCATGGTTTGGGTTGGAAGGGACCTTAAAGGTCATCTTGTTCCAGCCCATGGGTGTGCCAAACCCACTCCTGTCCCTTAGCTGTTGTCTGCGTTTCCTGACTGGATCTCAAACCTGACTCATTACCTTGCTTTTATCTGATGATCAGTGGACTCCTGACAGGAGCTGTTTCTCTGCTCACCAGCTCCGTTCTGTCCTGTTTCGTGGCCCTCCTCTCCTCCCAGCTGCCTTGGGGAGCAGCCCAGCTCATACTGTTTCCTGACACTGTTGTGTAAACACAGTTTTGCCTGCAAATCCAATGTGCATTCCTACTCTTCCCCTTCTGCCAGCTCTCCTTTAGATTTGGTCTTGCTTTCTGTCAGTTTGGTTCCCTGAACTAGTGCACTGAAAGTCAGGTTAACAGCATGGCCAACAGGGAGTAAGAAAAGCATCCTTTTCTTACAGGGAGTAAGAAAAGCATCAGACCTGGGAGTCCTGGTGGACAACAGGATGACCATGAGCCAACAATGTGCCCTTGTGGCCAAGAAGGCCAATGGCATCCTGGGATGCATCAAGAAGAGTGTGGCCAGCAGGTCGAGGGAGGTCATCCTCCTCCTCTACTTTGCCTTGGTGAGGCCACACCTCGAGTACTGTGTCCAGTTCTGGGCTCCCCAGCTCAAGAAGGACAGGGAACTGCTGGAGAGGGTGCAGCATAGGGCTGCCAAGATGATTAGGGGACTGGAACACCTCTCTTATGAGGAAAGGCTGAGGGAATTGGGTCTCTTCAGTCTGGAAAAGAGACGGCTGAGGGGTGACCTTATTAATGCTTACAAATACTTAAAGGGTGGGTGTCAGGAGGATGGGGCCAGGCTCTTTTCAGTGGTGCCCAGTGACAGGACAACAATAGGTAATGGGCACAAACTTGAGTATAGGAAGTTCCACCTAAACACGAGGAGGAACTTCTTTACTTTGAGGGTGGCAGAGCACTGGAACAGGCTGCCCAGAGAGGTGGTGGAGTCTCCATCTCTGGAGACATTCAAAACCCGCCTGGACGCGTTCCTGTGCAACCTGCTCTAAGGTGACCCTGCTCTGGCAGGGGGGTTGGGCTAGATGATCTCCAGAGGTCCCTTCCAACCCTATGGTTCTGTGATTCTGTGATCCTTTGAAAATCTGAGGAAGAAGCAGAACCAGCATTCCTGGTGGCAACCGCTGATATTATAGCTCACACCTAGGCCTGGTTTATGAAGGTTTCATTCTGGTATCTTACTCAGAAAATTAGGGATAATGACCTATTCAGTGATTACTATGACTAGTAGTTATGAATGCATGTTAAAAACAAACAAATAAAAGCAACAAAAATCCCAACCTCGCTGTCCCAAACCAGAACAATGAATATATCATTAATAGCAGATGGCTTGTTTTCCCTTCCACATAAACCATAGCATATCATAACTAACTCCATGAGAAGTAGTGCAGTTCTAATAGTATGGGTATACCACAGATTACACTTAAAATGATACATAGGTCTGCCTTAAAAATATACACAATTCGGCAATACGGGTAAATATACTTCATTTTCTATATTGTCATTTTTTATAGCTATTTCTAGGTTTTAGTGAACACAGAGTCCCTGGTGAAGGCTGCAGAGCACAGTGACCTGCTTAGATTATATAGCAATAATTGCTGCCCTCTCTTCATAGTTCACCTTCTGCTCTTGGCTGTGAGATGTTCAGTCAGTGTAGTTCTAGGTCCACTTAAATTCTTTTGTGTTGGTTTCATTGATGTCAGATATTGTATAAGCATATAAACATCTTTCAGAATAACGGTGCAGAGTTCTGGAGCTTGCATACTCAAAAAAATGAGTAGGAGATGAGCATCTTTGTAATTCCTAATTATTTTAACATAGCTTCCTAATTGCTGCCAGATATATGGAAAATCACTGAAGACTTCCTTTTTAGTGGGGACCTTTTTCTTCCTCTGAACTTTATTTTTAATCCTGTGGTTCATTTGAAAAAAATGTAATGTGACAAAACCAGGCATTGGCGAGGATTTTTTTTCTGCTTGTATTCACATTTCTTCAGATCACTGTGACTCTGCTGTGAAATGACAAGGTGCACTGCGAAGCTGAAAAACAGAAGAAAGATAAAACAGGACATACAGAAGGGGCATGGTAACTAGCTGAGATAGTGCTCACTGTTACAGCTGAACTTTACATTTGGCTCCAGTTTCCTTTGCTGTGAACTACAATGTTCAGCTGAAATGTTCTCTGACACTAAGGCAGTCTTTTTTTTTCATTGTTTGTATGATGCCTAGCACAGTGGGGTGTTGGCTTGTGACACGGGCTCTTAGGCAGCCCACAACACGATAAAAATGATAAAGCTAATTTAGCATTGCTTCTAACTCAATGTGCAGACAGAAATGGAATATTCTTTGGGTTTAATGATGAATATTAGGAGGCAATAATCTTTGCTTCTTTAAAATGAAATCTATTGTGCTCAACATTTTTAGTAGAAGATCCTGAGGAGGCACTCACATTGTAAGGACAAACAAGAACTGCCACATTCCCCTCCCCTCCCTCTCTATGTCTGTGCAGGGCTGCCAGAGTAGAAGTATTCTCCATTTTCTTTCAAGATCTGTGGTGTTAATACAAGCAGAGGAGAACAGCAGGTAGAGTTACAGCTGCCTCTGCCACTGGTCACCAGTCCAAATACCATCACCAGAGTTTTAGGATGCTCCAACATGGAGAAGACAGTTGATCACTCCTTCCTACCTTCAAGGAAGAGCCTAGCAGAATCCTCTCCCTAGACAGACACACTGTTTTTTTTTCTTGGAAGTGTAGTATTTTTTCAATGCCCTTGTAAACAAGTATTTGTGCCACAAATATGCAGAATTATATAATATTTATGTATTATGCCTAATATTACATTCCTTTGTAACAAGGCATCTACTTTGACAAGGCTGTAACTTTTGAATAGCTGCATAAGGTGGTGATGCAGACCGCAGAACTCATCATCTAATGAGAGCTGCAGCACACAATTCTAATCATCCCTAATGCCTCAGGTCTGCTGTGGGGGTTGCACACTGTAATTAGTTGCAAGGCACTTTACTGTAGGTACACGGTGTGGGAGCCAAGGATTAACATGACTACAGAGGCATTTGGCTCCATTTTTCAATTGACTGTTTGGAAGTATTGCTTCTAACAACTAGTTCATCAGAGGAAAAAGCTTTTCTGATTAAGCAATTGTAGCGCTGGTTTTAAATAGTTTTCCGAGGTAATGTATTTTCATCTCACAGAAAGGAAAACACAAAGGGTCAAATTAATCTGCACTCTTACACTCTCCTTCACCTCTTAAATGTGCAGTGGCAGAGGTTGTAGATCAGAATTTGCCCCTTACAAAGCAAAAAGTGTGCCATAAGGATGAAGGTAAGTTTCTCAACAAAATTATCTTTTGACCTCATTGTTGCAGGTAGTATTTATTTATACCTTCTGCTCTGCCTGTAATGTCAGTATCACAGTAGTGTCCATGGTGTTCTACAAACACTTCCTAATCTGATGAATTAGTTTTAGCTTCACATTCATATTGCCTTGTCCAATACAAATTTTTTTTCTATCACTCAGTCCTCTGACCTAGCCTAAGCTGCTCCATGACCTTGGTTTATTTATCTTTTCTACTCTCAGTTCACTTTTTCCCTTTTTGCTAGAACAGCACACCATCTGAAGTTCTGCAAATGATATATTAATATCATCAAAATTCTACAGTGTCTGGACTTAGAAGGCTAGACACTAAGGACCTGTCCCCTTTATTTAAGGCAGAATTTTGCAATACGTATCCCCCCCATGTGATCTGAGAGTCCTTGGGTGTGGGGTGAAGGAAGCAGAAATAAAAAGCCCCACTATTTGCAGTCCAACTGCAGTAGGCTTTTGACACCTTCTTAAAGGCGTAAGGTCAGAACCTAATGGTGTGGAGTGCTTCTTAAGCGCTCCTCTTATAATTTAAAAGGGACTTTCAAGTCTTAAGTATCTTTCAGAAGGCAGCGGCACTTTTTAAGATTGTTTTCAATGCTGCACTTGTTTTAAATTGTGTATCCCCAGATTTTAGTTCTTTGCACTTATTCTTCATCGTCCAATAGAGCAAATCTTTACTTGTGTGTGTCTTACACAATTTCAGGGTGTTTCTTCAGTGTGTTTATGTGTCTAAGAAAATAGTTAGCATGTATTTTTTGGTACTATAAAACAATACTGCAACCAATGGAATGACTTTTCCTATTCATTTCCTGCTCTATCCCTTGTGTCTTTACAAACTTCCATTAAGATGACCTGAGGAATAGCTCCAAATGAAACTACCACAGATGAAAAAAGTTATTTCTAATCAGTTTCCTACTTTGATGAAAAACAGAACGGGTAGGGTATGATGGAGCACAGGGAGTAGGGAACTGCATCTCTCAGAGGCAGAGCTGGCTTAAAGTATTTATGGAACTATGGTTTGAAGGATCAGTTTTGTAGAATGTGCTAAACATAAAAGTTAGCACAACCAATTTTACACTAGCATGAACTTATGGTATGCAACACAACTGTTTTTTCTCCTGTGTTTATCTTTAACATCTAATATTGTACTTTTTATTTTAAAGTATATTAGCATGTTATTCATTTTCAATGGAAAACTCTGTGAACATTGTTTATGCCCTGGCAAATAAATAGCATTGATTTATAGCTGTATGAATGAAACTAGGAAAGTCTGCACAATTATTTATTTCATCTGCTGTGATTTGAATTTGGAAAAGGATCTTTAGAAAAAAAAAGAACTCTTTCCTTTGTGGGCAAATTAATACACAGAAATATCCTTTTGCAAATATTATACAGAAACAATCTCTTGGACATGGAAAGACTGTTTTAGTTTTCTCAAGGCATTTAAAAATCATACTCTCAGGAAACATATTCTAGTTTCAGCCCACTCTTAAAAATTACGTAAGACACAGACTTCGTAGTAAAACTGGGTGAAGGAAAGAGTTTGATAAAATATCATATTATGTGCTACTAAGAAAATACATACTGAGAAACAGAATTAGTACTGTGGTGGAAGGAATAGTGACTTAAAGGTATGAAAGACTCCCCTTCTCCCCTTAACAAATATACCTGTAGCCCATAAAGGAAGAAATTCTAGTGACTAACACACAACTGCCACTAATCTCCACCCATGTCATCTCTCCTCTTCATCAGCTTCTTCTTAAGCAGAGAATACAACAGATCTTATGTTATCGTCAGTTAATTGCATTACTTGACTTCAGCATCCTGTCCCCCTCTGTTCAAAATGTTATTTCTGAAAATTGGCTAACACCTATAGATTATTGGGTTTCAATATACCAGATTCCTTGGAGAAAGGTAGCATTGTTGGTGGTTATATAAAGTATAACTGAAACTATTCGCTGGATGAAGGCATTTACTTTGAGTACACCTGCTATATGACTTATATTGAAAGACATGCTTTCTGGTGTGATGTAATTTAGAAAAATGTTACAGCTCCTCACAGCATTCTACAGCATTTGCTCTGTCCTACTGTAACTTTTATGTATATACAACTAACTATTTTTCTTTGGGGTGTAGTTGCTTTTCCCTGTAATGATTGAATTGTCTTTTGTTTCTTTACTTTTTCTATTTCCCACATAAAAGCTGTGGAGACCCATAAAGAGGAAACTTTTAGATGGCACTAGCTGTGACTTCAGATCAAAATCAGGGATCATTTACACAAAACCAGTAAGATGTATTGTACTTTACAGTGGTTTAGGACTGTGGATCGCAATACTGAAGCTATTGTGAATGAAAAGGAAACTACTTGTCATCCTTGCACTACTAGAGATCCGACCTTCCATTGTATTCATCGTATAGATAAATCCTATTGCACTGGGCTGAATATTTCCTTTTCACGTTTCTGTGATGATCAGTAGACCATTTACAGGTTCATTTTATTTGAATAAATGTACCATCATTTATCTCATCCTGTGCAAGACTTGCATGTCTTGTGAAAATTTTCATTTAAATGCTTGGTTTTCATTTGTTTTTTGATTTCCTATTCTTTTCAGTCCAGTCTGGTGATGGAATTTCTCCCTTTAGTCATACTTTTCCCCTTTGTAGAGATTCCATTTCTCTGCATGGCTGAATTTATCCTGTTTATATAAAAACTAATCCTGGCAGGTTAACTCCTTGAGTACTTACATCTGTAGACACCCAAAGCCTGCAAGCTTTTGCTTGTTATCCATTTCCAGACATTTTATTGGGTATGTGAAAAGGGCAATACTGGCATTTTTATTCTGGACAGGTATAGCTCACAGTCACAGTACATTAAAACAGATGACCCTCCTTGTCAATTTTGGAAACGAAATGACTATTTGTTTGACAGTGGCTTTCCTTTGAGATGCAGCACTAGCTCTTTTACAGTTGTGCTGTGCATCTAAATTATTGAGCTCTACATAGCTTTTACAGTACTTGTTTTTATGTGTAGTTAGGCAGTAATGTCATGAAACCATACACCTCTGAAATAAGAGACATTGTCTTTTACATTAGATTCAAATTTTTAAGCCTTATTTTTTTTTTCTTTTTTTTTTTTTTTTTAAAGTCCTGGATTAGTTTTGTTTCTGTAAACTGAGATAAACCAGACTCCTGCAAAACCACAGCAAGCCTTTCCTTTTTCTGTGAATTAACTTCCAAAATGCTGCTGGTATTATTATTTACTTTGTGTGAATTCATCCATGTTGTAGGTGGTCAGAACAGGCTCTCAACAAGGTTTGGACTGCTTGTTTGACCTGCACGGTAAACTGTAAGCAGTGTGGTCAACACGCTGGAGGGAAGGGATGCCATCCAGAGGGAACCTGAGAGGCTTCAGAGGTGGGCCTGTGCAAACCTCATGAAGTTTAACCAGGCCAAGTGCAAGGTCCTGCAGGTGGGTTGGGGCAATCCCAAGCACAAATACAGGCTGGGCAGAGAATGGATTGAGAGCAGCCCTGAGGACAAGGACTTGGGGGTTTTGGTTGATGAGGATGAGCCAGAAATGAGCACTTGCAGTCCAGAAAGCCAACTGTATCCTGGGCTGCATCTAAAGAAGTGTGGCCAGCAGGTCGAGGGAGGGGATTCTCCCCCTCTACTCTGCCCTGGTGAGACCCCACCTGGAGTACTGCATCCAGCTCTGGGGACCACAACATAAGTAGAGCCTGGACCTGTTGGAGTGAGCCCAGAAGAGGGCCATGAAGATGGTCAGAGGGCTGGAGCACCTCTCCTATGAAGACAGGCTGAGAGAGTTGGGGTTGTTCAGCCTGAAAAAGACAAGGGTCCAGGAGACATTCTAGCAGTCTTACAGTACCTAAAGGGGGCCTACAGAAAAGGTGAAGATGGACCCTTTTTCAGGGAGCGTAGTGATAGGACAAGGCGTAATGGTTTTAAACAGGAAGAGGGTAGACGAGATATTAGGAAGAAATTCTTTACTGTCAGGGTGATGAGACACTGGAAGAGGTTGCCCAGAGAAGTTGTAGATGCCCCCTCTTTGGAAGTGTTCAAGGCCAGGTTGGAAGGGGCTTTGAGCAGCCTGGTCTAGTGGGAGGTGTCCGGGCCCATGGCAGGGGGGTTGGAACTAGATGTTCTTTAAGGTCCCTTCCAACTCTAACCATTCTATGATTCTATGACTCAACTTTGGCTCTGTAAAGAGACAGGATAAATCAATGAAAAGTTGCTATGGATATATGAAAGCATGGGATGGGCTTCACTCCATGTTTTCGTCTTTTGCTATTTTACAAAATTGATCTTTCCTCACCCCACTCCCATCTATCCCTGCACAATGACACATTAGTTGAACTTCATTATAAATAGCTCTAATTTTTCATATTAATCAAACCTTGTGCTCTCCCTACCTAGTCTAATTTTTTTAATCTTTCACTTAGCAGTTGTGTAGTTGTTTGTTACTTGCTCCTTTGCTGAGGATACTTGGCCTGGTTGCTAGGTTTCAGGGGAGGATCAGGACCTAAATCTTCCCTTTGTTTTACTATATTTCCCTTTTCTGCTTTCTCACATTTGAGGGATGAAACAAAGCATGAAGTGCTTTACTGAAAAATCTCTTTTATTCTCCTGAGTACGCATATTCCATTCCCTACTTGTCTCATCTGGCACATGAATTTCTTAGCTGTTGCACATTTAACACTTCTAAATCTGTTCCCAGATGTCCAGATGTTATTAATTAGATCTGGAAAATATGATGCAAAACCCTCTCTCTGAATATTAGCTGGAATTTAAATATGAATGAAGATCCCTACTTGACCTTGCTGAGACAAAGAGTGTCAGGAATTCTGCAGGGCCATCTTATAACTGTATGTAAGGCTCCCTCTGCGAACTAAGCTTTTTAATGGCTTATAACATTTTTAAAAGTCAAAAAATATTATCTTTTCAGTGAAGAATTAAAGCATCACAATATTTTGGTTGAAAAAGACAGGTAAAAGGAATTTGGGAAAGCTATCATAAACGTTTATGGAAGGTCTAATTTGTTCATCTTGGGCCTAAATATCATAAACGTATTTTTAAAGTGAAATCTGAGAAAAAAGATGTAACTTTCAGGTTTGGGGTTTTTTTTTTAGACAACTAAGAATAACTATTTTCTATTAAATTTTCAATTCACATTGCTTTAGGGAAGTACTGCTATTCCAGCACTAGGTAGGTATTAATTCACAGAAGCTGGAAGCTATCACGTACAAGGAAGTTTGTGATGAGGCAAGAAGATTTCATGAAGGTCTCTGACATTAAGGGTTAGCCGTCTCTGGTCTGTCGTCCTTTCTTCCTCATCAGTTTTTACTCCACCTAAAACACCTGTGATGTATTTGTTACCTACTGAACTAGGCACCAAGTAAATAGCAAGGTTCATAAAGGATGCTAGCATTCAGACAGGCCTTGAAAGTTCTGCAGATGGAAAAAGTAAAAATGTTTAATTCCTTGCTTAATCTGAAGTGCTCTCTATTAGCTGTCATATATCTTAAACAGGAGGAAACACTTTTATTCTATTGTTAATAGACATGAAGCTGTAAACTGGGTTTTGTGAGATAATTACTTTCAAGGCTTTGGGGTCACTTATCATATGAGCAGGATACTGATCCCCTTATTTATGATAAGGAACAGTTTTCTTTTTCAGCACCGCTATCAATACTGTTAGTCTTTGTTTTCTCGCCTTCCAAGGACAATCTACTAGGAATAATCCCTTACAGACTGAAGTGTGCAAGAGTATAAACTTCACTGCCTGCAGATGAACTTTGAGTACTTTAAGGGAGAGAGGGGGAGAGGAGGTGTTGGAAAGTGTACAATAATTCAGGTTAGGCTCCTTTTCATGATGCATAAGGATTTATAATAAAATTTCAGTTGAATATACAGGAATAATTTTTGATACAAAATCCAATACATGCATATAAAATGAAAAATATGACATGTACAGTAGTGTATATATCTATTGAGTGAGTCATTGAGAGAAATCTTGCTATTACTTGATGTAGACTAGGTGTGGAAGGTAATTTGGTGAATCACATCTCCCTGGTGTCTAAAGCATGAAGTGGGCATTCTCTGACCTTGTTTAAAACTGCAAAAGCCATTAGCTGCCAAAAAAAATCTGCAATTCAATTTGCAGCATATCAGTTTGGGCATGATTTTGCAAACCTTATCAGATATGCCAGATGCGTGTACATTTAAGCTCTCTTTTTTTTTCCCTACCTCAGAATATGTCAGCAACAGACTCATCATGCTACCTTTTATTGTCTTCATTTTCTGTGAGTTCTGTGAGTACTCAAATGCTCATGATTAAAAAAGAATGTAAAAATGTCATTAATAGTTCTGTTACTTATTTAGTACTGGGACACATTTCTTGTAAGTGACACCTTCTGGGTGTCGCCTCTGGTATTTCAGGCAGCGATGCTAGAGCAAGCAACTTTACTGGCATGTAGTTGTTTTCAGGGTTATCACGATCTAAGCTAAGGTATTAGAAATGAAACACAAGCACTATTCATTGGAGGATTTGATTCATTTGATTAATGTGAGAATATATGATTTGTAGGCTCAAAAATATGTTAATTGAGCTGGTGATCAAAAGAAACCATCTTAAAACATACAGAGAAGAGGTGAAAATGGTATTTTTCTCATTCCATTCCATGACACATTATCATTTTAAACTTGTTACAAGTCAGTTCAATTCTTCAGCATAATGTTGGTCTCCTGTTTAACAGCTCTTGTTATCTGTGTTTCAAGACTGCATATTTTTAATATCCTTTTTGCTCTATCAGTGTTAGAATCTTGCCCTGCTTTTTTCTTAATGTTATCCAGTTGTTCTGTGAATTAAGTCCTAATCACATAGTGTTGAAAATTGCTGTAGCTATATTTAGACTTTCATAGTTACAATGTCAATAGTGGACATGTGTGTACATAAGGATTGCAATGTCTCTTTGTTATGTGTGCATTTCTGTGTGTATGTAAAATAATTAAAATATATATAACTGTGCGTACACACACCTCAAGCTGAAAGATTCTTTCCTGTCTTATCAGGTTCACAAGTCATAATTCATAGCTTTTGGATTTCAACTGCATTATAAACGTTACTTCAGAGGTGGCATTGACTAAGGTTTCTTAAGTGTAAATAGTAAACATACATTATCATTTTACTTCTTATGTCTTTAGATCTCTACTTTTTATGTCTTTGGATCAGATTGTTGGGTTTTTTCCATGTAATCAAATTGGAAGTATTACACATAGAATCACACAACCATTATTTAAGTTGGAAGGGACCTGTGGAGGTCTTCTAAACCAGCCTCCTACTCAGAGAAGCTCTTACTAGGTTGCTTGCTCAGAGATTTGTCCAAAGATGGAGATTTCAGAACTTCTCTTTTAGTATTTAACCATCCTTCTGATTAAAAAAGCAAACAAACAAACAAAAAACAAAAACTCAAAAAAAAAAAAAAAAAACACAAAAAAACCCCCACAAAACACCAAATCACCTACCGTCTAATCAGAATTTTCCAGGAATGAATTATCCTAGGAAAAGAGGACTGTGCATCTTTGAGAGGAGCATAGCACCATCTTCTTTGTATTCTCTGATCAGGTAGCTGTAGAAAGCCATATTGTCTCTCCTGAGCCTTCTCTTCTTCAAGCTGAACAGACCCAGTTCTCTCAGCCTTTCCTTATAAACCCTGTGCTCCAGCCTTTGAAAAACTTGGTGGTAACATGCTGAATAGAAGGGGAAGACCACTTTCCTGGGTCTGTTGACTACAATCTTAATAATATAACCTGGGATGTGTTTGGCTTCCTTCACTGCAAGGACACACTGCTGTCTCATTTTGAACTTACTGTCCACCTGGATCCCAGATTTCTTTCTGCAGAACCAATTCCTAGACAACAGGCCCCCAGCCTATAATGCTGCCTGGGGTTATTCCACCCCAGATGAGGAACTTTGACCATGCTTTTATTTAACTACAGGAGGTTCCTGTTAGCTCATGGCTCCAGACTGTTCAAGTCCCTTTGAACGGCAGTCCTGCCCTCCAGCAAATTGATTCCTCCTCTCAATCTGGCATTGTCCACAAACTTGCTGAGAATGCAATTCATTCCACTCATCAATCAATGAATCACAGAGTAGGAGATTGTAAGTGGGATGTAAGGCAAGCTTGTGCTCAAACATGGGTTGAGTTCTATGTTCAAAAAACAGTATAGATGTTAGTTCACTTACCGTCTAGGAATAATATAAATTCAGGAGAGAAAGGCCTCCTATCCATGATTAAAAAACACCAAGCTGTATTAGCTTGAATTTGATATTTCATTGTTTTGGTTGAACAGAAATATTTTAAGAAGTTCAGATATTGTTGAAATGAGAAAATATTTTTAGATTGCTTCTTTACAGCATTAAAAAAACATTAAGAATTGGCCCTAACTGAAACAGTCCTTCTGATCCAAAGCCTATTAATTGAATTTGTTATTTGATCAGTTACGTTTCAATATATCAAACAGGACTAAATGAAAATATTGAAGGCAGACATTGGTTGTTTTGGGGTTGTTGTTGTTGTAGGATTTTTTAATTATTAAACCCCAGCTTTTAGACTTCCTTTTGGCTCTCAGAGTCACGAGGGCACTAATAGGCCTTAATGGCTCCAATCAGACTCACCTGGGACATTCATCTACACCCCTGGCCCATGGGCCCAGGATCCTCAGATAAACCCAGTTCTGGGCAGCCAGTTCTTGGTTGAGCTACGTCCAAGGTGTGCTTGTTTCCAGTCCTGTCTCTGCTTGCTGTAGGGACTTCATGCCTGCCTTGCAGGTACCTTGTTTCCTGCATGCTTCCCTCAGAGATACGCTGTAACTTGTTTCCACTCTTGTCTTTGGGCCTGTCTCTTGCAGCTCATGACTGGGCCCCATGATGTGGACCACAGATCTGGCTTTTTGTTTTACCTTGTCTGGAAACATTGCCTGTTACCAGCAGCTGGCTCTGTCCAGTGTGGTCAGACCCTGTGGCCGTGGCCTGTGTTGGGGTCACCCTGTTGATGGCTAGCCTTCCCTTAGGGAGAAGCTTCACTTCTCTGGTCTCTGACATCAGAAGGCTAAAAGTTTATACCAAATTCATCCTGAACAGGTGTTCTTATCATCTTTTTGGCCAAATTTTAATGCTAATTGGTCTCCTGCATTTTTATTCTCCAAATAATTTTCCACTTAACATAATTAATATTTCTCCTTTCACTGCAAGGGCTTACTGGGTGATCAAAAGCAGAACGCTTAACTAACAGTACAACATAACGTAATGAGGCTGATTTCTCTGAAGAAACCTGTCTCAGTATGTAGAGTCTATTTTTCTGTAAGTCCTCATGACTAGTCCTTTAAATCAGCCAAAATGAAAATATGTGGTCACTAAAAAAAAAAATATCTTTTTTCACCAGTGCCACATAGAAGAGAATAAGGTTCCTTATTGTTGTCAGTTGTGTTAGGACAGAATGAGTGTACAGTAGGTATAAAATGCCATGTCTGATTTGGTTGCATTTTATATCCACTTTACATACATTTTGCACTGGTAGAGAATGACGTATAAACTGAAAGCCAAAACTGAATTGAGTCAAGTATATCTAAACAACTTTAGTTGAAGCTTATAGAAAACTTCATCTATGGTTCTTAGAAGTCTCTTAAAAAAGTTTAAATCCCTATTCCCCAATCTTTTATGCACTCCACTTGAAAGACAGATTGATTTGTATTATGAAGACTGTATGAAAGCAATATTGCAATTTCTCCTCTTTCTTATCTGAAATAAGAGAATTCTTAGTTTCTTTTCCCATGTGCATTATAAAGAACACAACATAACAAGAAGTGAATCCATTTCCCCATCTTATGGAGTCTGTTCCTATTTTACTTTGCACTGAGAGTTATGCAAGAGTAGGGAACAGACCTATTTTTGAAAAGTAAACTGTAACTAGGTCAACAGAAAAGTCTGAGTTTGTCCTCTGAAGCAGCACCTCCCCCAAGGTTTACCTTGGATTAATCTCAAAGGACTCATTATCTTCTCACAAACTAACAGAAGACAACAGTGGAAATTGCAAGGAGTGTTTCAAATCCATTCCATTACAAATATTTACTGCTGTTTCTAGATACTGCTTTATGAAATGTTATGCCAGTATTTATTGTAACTTCTTACTTATGAGTATTCGTAATAAAAATTATATCTATTATATATTTTTTTTATTTATAGTTTTGTTTTTTTTTAATAACGGAATACAAGGGTTAGGAATTGAACTGTCTCAAAAACTGTATTCCCTGATAGCTATTTTAATTGTTATCATCTTGTTATATAGTACGGCTGTTCTATTGTTTATTCAATGGGCATTTAATCTTTGCATTATTTTAAAGCTAATTAATGTAAAGCACTAAAATATGAATATCCTGAAAGGTCACAAGAAACACTTAAAGATAACAGATCAACAGAAATACAAGCGGTTTGTGTTTCTTAGTCTTGTTTCTCCTATTTTAAAAAACTGACCAG
>VYZM01017383.1:182482-193827 GCA_013398915.1 Dromas ardeola | reverse complement strand
TCCTATTTTAAAAAACTGACCAGAAGAATTGCGTTATTTTTAGGGCATAATTTTTTTTCAAGATGTTTGCAACGTGATTGTGACATTAGTTTTAAAACATGTCTTTTCTCTCCAGCAGTTAGGCTGAGACAGATGCAATATGGTTATGCTGTCTCTCTGCTAATCAAAGCTACTTAGAACTCTTGTTTTGCCAAATACACATAATTTGGAATGAGAGAGAATGCAGGAAACAGAAATTTAATAGAAAGATTCTGTCATACTTGTGATTCTTTGTAGCTTATGACTGAAATATATTTGAGATGAAGCATACTTTTTTTTTTTTTTTTTTTTTTTTAATAGCGAGACTTACCTCACTTCAACTGAGTGTAAAGTTAAGTTTTTTGTGCTCCACAGCCAATGTGTTGGTTAGGGCACCTGAAGTGCCATTTCAAGGCAGGAAAAATATCATGGTTTACAACAAGGCATAAGGCAGAAAAAAATCATGTGGTCTCTGCTACTGTAGTTTTTCTCATACTTGTAACATCAGGCAAACTATGGAAATTTTGAGGAACTTGGATTCTGTTTCCAGTTATAAAAGGGCATTATAAAAAGTAACACGTCGCTAGATACTATGTATTTGCTTTTTAAAAACAACATATCTTTTCAACCTCAGTGTAAATAAGTGCCCTTCATTCCACATTGCATGTTACTTCACGTGGATAATGGTCAGGATCTTGCTGCAGATGATAATTGATTGTCAGCTCAGAAAGAAATTCTGGAGAGGAGCTGATATTCATAAAAAAACAACCAACCAAAAAAACCCCCACCATTGTTCTTATGTGACAAATGAGTGCCACTGATTACTGAAATGTATGTCGTCCTTGTTCTTTGGAAGGTGGTGAGGCTTGCCTCTCACCATGCTATTCCCGGTCCTTTCTTACTACATCTGCTTGTTCTTCCTGTGCAACGTTCACAAAACCTGAGGGAGTCCAGGAGTGTGGCAACTGAGTGGTGGCACCCACACTAACACAAGGATGCAGCTTTGTCACTTTCCTGCAAACAGACTAAGTTTTTACAAGTACACTACCTGTAGCAAACACCTGTTATTCAAGAGAGAAAACAAATAGTGCAACTGCATTTTGGTTCCTGACTTCTGCTTTCACCCTATTCCATCTATCCCAACTCGATGTACCTCAGCATCTAAAGTTTTCAAACTCTGCAACCTTTACAAGTCTAATACTGAAGTCCTTTCTACTCTGCTCTGCAGCCCTGTCAGCCCAGGCTTTGCAGACTTTTTATATCCTAGCTTTTCAAGCTGTGACAGTCTGAGCTGTTTCACTGTTTTTATTGTAGACATACAGGCCTTGGCAGGTAAATTTCCTGCACACTTTGAGATCACAGGCACAGAAATAAGTTTCAACTCACACAGTAAGGAAACAAAAAGTGAAAAGATTTATTGAAAGTGAAGTACAGAGGGAGAAAAAAGAAACCAAACCATAAATAGAGGGAGGGGGACTGGAGTAGCTGGCAGAATTGCTATACTGGATTAGGTCCCGATGGAAGCCAATAATCTATTTCTACATCTTCCTGTGAGTGGTCCTCCCTGCCTAGCCAGTAAAGGAGGAGGGTTGGAAGATCTGTTTCCTAGATCTTACCCAGAAATATCAAGTAGGAAGCTGCTAGTGTGAAGCAGCCAATGAAGTAACTGAAGGGTGCCTGTCCTGCATCCTGCGTCTCAGTCCAGGAAGTCCCAGGTGGAGAGCAGCAATCCTGAACTCGCTTTCCAGGAGGTAAGGAGTGTATGAGTTGCAGCAGGATTGAGCAGGGATACGAGGAGCTGTACAGGTCAGTGGAAGGAAAGGGCTCTGCTGGTGATACGTTTGACTCTTCCCAAGCACCTGCACCCCAGGTGAGACAGGCTAAAACAGGAGTGAACAGCTTTAAACCCTAAATGAATCCTAATAATTTTAAGTGTGCACCAAGAGAGAACAAAGTAAGGACTATTTAGTGCATTGTAAAACTACATATATCAAATAATTCTCTATTAAAAATTTCTATTTTTATATAGACGGCTATCAAAACGTTCGCTTTAGAAAATGGTGAACATTAGCTTGTGTGCCAACAGTGAGCAAGGATCCACGAGGTGGGCTGAGCAAGAACAATCCCACAGACTCAGAAAGAGAGGTCAGTTGTGTGTGTACGCCTTGGACATTTTTCTCTCCCAAAAATGGTATTTTCATGCCATTTGTAACTAATGCTAGGGGAAAAAAAAATCCAACTGAAGTACAATCTGTGTTTACTAAAGCACTCAGCCCCGTTAGGACACATAGCAATCCATACCTTAATGCGGTTTCACCAGCTGGTTTTGATGACTGTGCTGAAATTTTAGGTGACATTACAAATGAAAGAGTTGTTGTGGAAGCATGTAGGCTCAGCACTTTGGTATCATTAGTATCAACACAGTTTATATAGTTTTGTCCTGCGGAGCCAACTGATTGTGCATCTACTGAGATCTCTGTGAATCGTTACTGGTTTTAGAAAAGGAGCAATTAGCATATGAGCTGATTTGAGGTATATAAATTTTCTTGAGTGTTTTTAAAGAACTAACATTCTGATTTGTAACAACTGGTATGGTACTGAAAAGTTAATTAATTGCATAATTAAATACTTATGGTACTTCTTAATTTTTTACATATTAACTGTGAAAACTTCACATCCTTTTAATGTAATGTTTTGTGACTTGGGATATATTTACAAATGCAAGGGCACCACTATGAGCAACCTAAATAATACAGGAGTTGCATGTGTTAATGGTATAAGTTCTTAAATGAGTGGAAACTACATTAACTATTTGGAAACTGCATCAACTCTTAATGACATAATGATGAATATATCCAAATAGTAATAAGAACTAAGTTGCTGTATTATTATTTTTTCCTTTCTCATGAAGCTTGTTCTTATTTTCCTTATGGTTAGATATCTAACATCAAAAGAGCAAAAATTATCCCATGATGTTTGTACTAAGTGAGAACAAGAAGGAACCTGGAGTTGTTCAGACCTGAATGATTAAAAAAAAAAAAATAAATCCAATTATTGATTTCATTTTTTTTAAGTTTGTCTAGAAACAGAAAGCAAACTGTCTTCCTATCTCTGTAGCTTTCTAAGTTAATCAAAATTCCATGCAGATGAGAAAACACAGATGTTTTCACAAAACCTAACATTTGTTTACAGTCCAAATGAGATAGCTCAGAACACTACCAGCCTGGATATTTTGTCTGAATGAGTTTGACCATTTTTCTTATTTTGTATTTGTCAGGGATACTGCAAGAAAACACACAGAGTCATTTTACAGCATGAAACAAAAACATTTTATTTTTCCTGTGTGGGAAGTGGTTGGTAAGCCCTCCAAGTCACTGATTAATCAATCTTATATTTTAGATTTAATTTTTCTTTTTTTTAGTAGTGACTTTGATGGATACCATATATTTTTACAATCCTTTTCACAGACCAAATGTTCATCAGGACTCCTTTTAGAAAATTCAAAAGCAGTCCTCCAAGAATCTTAAATAAAAATGCATGCGATTTGACTATCAAAAGTAAGCGAGCGTCAATTTGATTGAAGAAAAATAATTCCACATCTGTAAGCTTTACCTGGAATATAAAAACTGGTGCAGATTCTTGATACCTTTCTGAGAACTGAAGTATATAAAACCTTCTGGCATAAGTTACCCATTTACTGTGCTTTCCATACCCTGGATATTCAAATATGTGGAATATTACGTATGATATAGTAAGACTGGTAATGAAGCAAATATATTAATATATATTGTTTCATAACAAAATGGTGATTTACCAGGATTCCTCTTATATTACAGCTATAGTTTCCTTTCACTTAGAGAAATACTTTTGTTTGTTTGTTTTAAAACACTTCCTCATAAGATCTTAAAGGCACATCTTTTCTGAAAATGTTTAAAAATTTACTAATTTCAGAAATCATCTCAAACTTTTTGAACATCTTGAATTAAAAGCACACTGAGTTGTATTTACTTCAGAGAGAGAGAGAGAATAAAACTACTGCTGCTAAAAGCAGTGAAAATGCAAATAATTTTTATTGTTTGTTTTCTGTCTTAAGTTCTTAATAGAAGCAATACAGCCGTTTTCATAAGAAAACAGACAAGGAACTGAAGGCTACAGCATTTGGTTTTGAAAAAGAAAGTTTATATGGCCTGAAGTGCATCTGAATTCCTTTGAAGAACATTTTTGATGGTCATGACTAACAAGCTGTCTAAAGATAGCTATTAGGAAACATTAGGTATAGGTACTTACATGGTATATAATCTCTCTGACTACAGTGCTCTGTGTATGTTTGTCTCTTAGGAGTTTTGTCCTGTGATTTAATATCATTGTTTTCCTTATAAAACTTCTGACAGATGAAAGGTTTTTTTGCTGAGTCAAATTTGTAAATGTGCATAGCCCCCCACAAAAAATTATGGAATTCCCTTGTCTGATGGATCACGTTAAAGGGTAAAACTCTAAATTCTTTAATTCTATCTCTAAATTGTTACTACCATGAATAGTCTAGCTAACAGACAATGAACAGATCTACAATATTAGGCACTTCATAGCATAAGAGATCCAAGTTTCTGTTAAAATAAAAAGGGAAAACCTGCACAATTTTGTCACTCTGTAATAACAGCAGATTTGTAACTGTACTTCAAATGCACCCATGCAGCATTTTTTTTTTTCACTAGAAAGCCCAGATATAACCATGTTAGTTTTTATTCACGTGTTCAAACAAAGACAAGTTTTGAGCTTACACAGCTCTTTTAAAGGACTTACTCCAAATTCAAGTACAAGATTTTACAGCTTACAAAGCTCTGATCAATAACTTGTTCTACTCTCTCAGGGGTCCTTGATTTTTCTTGCCTTACTGCAACAAGAATGATAAATGTCAGTTGTGGGTGACACTGAAACTGCAACACTCTCTACTTGATCCAGCTTCCCACTCACAGATATTCTTAGTTATTCAAGCTTCAGATGTTTCAAACTGGTGTTCTTTAACAGGTTTTTGTCTCTTCCCCCCCCCCCCCCCCCGCCTTTTTTTTTTTCTCACCACTCTTTCCCCTTTAGTTATTCAGAGAAAGGATATCAAACAGCTGATACAGTGATGTTTATTTTGAACGGAAGAAGTATAGAATATGGTAGAATATGCAACACTCTCAATAACTTTAAGTGAAAACATAGAATAATGTTAGATTAAAAGGTAAATGATCTTGTTTTAAATAAAAAGGAAGTAGTCATAGTACTCATTCAGTTTTTTCCCAAACTAGAACGGGTCTCCAAGAAATAAAAATAATTTTCTATAAGATGTGGAGCAAAATCTGTAGATGTTTTAGCTTTGATATCATAAATCAGGTTTGTGTAAAACTAAATTTAAATTCAATTTATTTTTATTTCCAAGTATCTTTATGTTATAGTTCCTTATTGACCTTTATTTCTGTATTTAAGACAGAAGCAAAACAAGAAGATATTGTTTTCCATTTTATGAGGAGAGGTTCAAAAGGTGTAAAATTTCATTTCGATGAAGTTTGAATGTGTGTTTGAACTCTCCTCTCTTACACTGACTATAGTTCATGAAGACCATTCTAAACTGCAGTTATGCTATGTATCATATAGATTAAATTCTTTTTTCCTAATGAAAATACAGTAAAGATGCACGGTGTATCCTGTACCATATAAGAAGGCAGCAAAGAATAAAAGTATTCAAGGTCAACGGTCATCACAAATGGGAAATAAGAAAATGTTAGCATTGAACATGATTTGGTATTTTGGACATAAGATTCAAAGGCCAGGGCAGAAAAGACTGAGTTTGAAATAAGATGTCAAGAGAATAGTGTAATTATGCACAAAGGAATGAGGAATGTATCTAAACAAGTGGAAGGATCATGGAAAAGTAGGACAAAGAGGTGCTGTTCTTCCATTGGCTGTATTTCTTACCGTAAGTGTCCCTGACTAGTGTGGTAGATAGTCACAAAGACATGATGAGCACTATGCATTCGGATAGTGGTAAGATACCAAGTCCTTCCAACTGCAGAGAAGATTAAACATCTGTCTGGATTATTTTAATGTCTCAAGAGAGTTTAAAATATGTATCACACTCCAGCAACTACTGTGGCTTGTTGTAATGTCATAGCTCAGTTTAAACGCCTAAAGCCACTGGTAATTACACAGAATCACAGAATGATAGGGGTTGGAAGGGACGTCTGGAGATCATCTAGTCCAAAATCCCTGCCAGAGCAGGGTCACCTAGAACAGGTTGCACAGGAACGCGTCCAGGCAGGTTTTGAATGTCTCCAGAGATGGAGACTCCACCACCTCTCTGGGCAGCCTGTTCCAGTGCTCTGCCAACCTCACAGTAAAGAAGTTCCTCCTCATGTTGAGATGGAACTTCCTATGTTCAAGTTTGTGCCCATTACCTATTGTTGTCCTGTCACTGGGCACCACTGAAAAGAGCCTGGCCCCATCCTCCTGACACCCACCCTTTAAGTATTTGTATGCATTAATAAGGTCACCCCTCAGCCGTCTCTTTTCCAGACTAAACAGACCCAATTCCCTCCGTCTTTCCTCATAAGAGAGGTGTTCCAGTCCCCTAGTCATCTTGGCAGCCCTATGCTGCACCCTCTCCAGCAGTTCCCTGTCCTTCTTGAGCTGGGGAGCCCAGAACTGGACACAGTACTCGAGGTGTGGCCTCACCAAGGCAGAGTAGAGGGGGAGGATGACCTCCCTCGACCTGCTGGCCACACTCTTCTTGATGCACCCCAGGACACCACTGGCCTTTTTAGCCACAAGGGCACATTGCTGGCTCAGGGTCATCCTGTTGTCCACCAGGACTCCCAGGTCTCTTTCCACCGAGCTGCTCTCCAGCAGGTCGGCCCCCAACCTGTACTGGTGCAGGGGGTTATTCCTCCCCAGGTGCAGCACCCTACACTTGCCTTTGTTGAATTTCATAAGGTTTCTCTCCGCCCAACTCTCCAGCCTGTCCAGGTCTCTCTGTATGGCGGCACAGCCTTCTGGTGTGTCAGCCACCCCCCCCAGCTTTGTGTCATCAGCAAACTTGCTGAGGGTGCTCTCTATCCCCTCATCCAAGTCGTTGATGAACATATTGAACAGGACTGGACCCAGTACTCTGATAATTTATTAAAGTTAAGTGTCAAGTGAGGGTTAAACACCTTCAGGTATGAGTTTTCCAGATAATTTTTTTGTACATAGGCAACTGATCTTCAAGCTACAGATTCCATAATAAATGTATAAAACGTATACCCTGATGAATTTTGATGTGACCAAAAAATCCCAAAACCAGGTAGTATTGATGTGCAATGGGACATATATGTACAGTTGATCAGTTATGGAGATTTCAACTGAGATGAGCATTTGTTGTAGGAACAGGCTTATTTGCATTGAAAAACATTCCTTTTAATTGTTAGTGTAATATAATCGAGGTGTAGCATTGTAGTAATAAAATCGGTCTATAAAGCATTATCTTGAGTTCTTGAGCATAATTAGAAGAATATGAAGCTGCAAAACCCAATAAAGATTCTGTATTAGCCAGATTGTATTTGACTAGCCAACTGTATTTGACTAGTTTTACATTAAAAATGAATGAATTAATACATTGGACTGTACAGTAATGAGATGCTAAATTTTATTACAGGTGTAAATGTGATTAAACAACTTCTTATCCTTTATTTCTATGATTAAGAAAACCGTTTACAGTAACTTTAAAAAATCTGATTTGAAAACAGAAAACGACAAATGTTGCAAGTAAAATTTACATCTTATTGAAAATGTAAAATAAATAGAATCAGTTAATGAGTTGGTGCAATTATAAAATATTCTTTATTAAACCTCAAAATGAAAGATAACAGTAATATTTTTTTTTCCACAGAGAGTAAAACACAGTGACAAGTGACAGTGTCACAATGACACTTCAAATGTGTGTCTGTGAAATATGAAAACAAATAGAAACTGTTTATTTTGTTTGTCTTCACTTTTTTGGGAACGACCACTGTAATGTTGCTCTACTTATTGTAGTTAATTGTATAATGCATCTGTAATTTCATATTCAAACATAAAGGATTTTTATTGCTACTATTTTAATAAAACAATTATAACAATTTTTAAGATCTTTGCTCAGCCCTAATAACTAAAATCTGTGTAACAAAAATGACCATTAGATGTTATTTAATAAAAAGTCTCCAATATGAGCTGATTATCTGCATTTGCTGACCTTGAGTATAATAGGTGCTAATGAGACACTGTTAGTTTCTTAAGTTATTGAAATATATATAAGGAGACACCAATAATGAATTCACCTGCTGACATTTTTGGTATTGACAGACCTTACTAACCTCAGATACACTCAAAATTCCAGCAGACTGAAACAATAATAGCATACATAAGTTCATGAAGGAATACTTGGAAGAAATGGAAATCTGCTATTTAGTATTCTGTTGTCAAAGATTTCCACTTTAGCCAGGATCCTTTATTTATTTTGGTGCTGAAATGTAATTCACTTTATGACTTTCACGCTGTTTTGCAGGAAAAAGAACCAGCCAAAACTATATTCTTGGTACCTTGCAGCAAAGCCTTGTTGCATGCCCAGCAAGCGGCCAAGGAAGAGGTTAGTGCTGACTCCTTCGTTTATTCTTTGTGATATCTTGTGTCCTAGCTTACACATGTTTAGGAGATAATCGATTTCACATCAGCACATTTCAAAGCAGCTTTACTGTTGGAGTGAAAAACATCAATTTCTCTGTCTCATGTAAAGACTAACAAGCTAGTTAGTTCTCATCAGCATGCAGATTTCACTAATTATCACTAACCCAGAGTGCTCTATAATGGTGATTAGGACCTTTTTTTTATCATCAAAGAGAAAAACATTATGCCTTGGGATATATCTTAACCTGCTAATAAAGATAGTCATCACCTGTAAGTCACACACAGCACTGTGAGCACAGGGGTAGCAGGAAGTGCAAACATCAGGAAGGAAGGCACAGTAAAAACATGTCTGGTAGATCTATCTGCTATGTTTAGCTTAACTTCAGCTTGGATAGCATAAACCTGTGAAATATGAACGAAAAATTATCGTCGATTTCTGAAACTTGTTAGCTGGATACAAGTTAACTATTAAGAAGGATAACACTTCTTCCCTCCTAAAATGATGTTCATTACATCCAACGTGCTTGCAGTCTCTTTGTATAATTTCTACCCTGCCTGAACTTTTCATATAACATTATTTTATGCTGTATTTTGAAAAAAATTATATAAAAAATAACTACTATGATTCATTCTTTACATAAAAGATATATTATATTCCTCTAGTGGTAAGATACAAATACAGATACACTCAGAGCAATATGTTGTAAACTCAAAGACTCTTTTTTTCCCCCTGCAGAGTAACAATCAATAGTCTTACAAAAAGCAAGACACATCTCGTAAAAATACTAGTTGATTTTAATATGATCTTACTGCTGGAAGGATGATGGTGTGGAAACCTTTTATATTTATAAGATATTTATGTTACAGAACAGTCCTGACTTGAAATGGAAATAAGAACTCTGTTCATGTTACTTCAAACAGGAGCCTACATAAGAGATTTTATCAGAAACCATAAAGCAAAGCTGTCAAAGCAGATTTCTTTCTTCTACAGAAATGAAGTATCGCTTCAAATCAGTAAAAAAAAAAAAAAAAAAAGAAATTAATTTATGTTACTTTTATCAGAACTTTAAGGCCTTCAACCATTACGTGAAAGATTAACAACTAGAAAATGCTTAATGGAAAATGCTGGTTATTTCAGAATGACTCAGGTTTCCTTGATAATTTCTTAAAACATTGAGATGAGTGGAAATCTTCTCATTAAATAAATTTCAGTGTAATTTCAGTTGAGCCCCAAAGATTCCATTCTAAATATCTTAACTTTGAAATTTTCTGAGCGTCAGGCAGAGTTACCTCACTTCACTCAGGTTTTCAGTTTCAAATAAGCTAATCAGAGAAGTAAGGATGCTGCATGTCCTGAGAGGCTGGTTTGGGGGCGGTAAGGATGAGGCAGGATATTCAGGGCAGAAACCCCTAATAATAACCATAACTGCACACTTATGGAGATTTGGAAGCGTGGTAAATACATACTAATACTTAGTCCCCAAAGCTGTAACAAAAATCCCTGGGAAACTCAGGGACCTGGGTTCAGTATAAGAATTTATTACAACTAATTGCTAGTATATGAACCCAATTATTACGATAATACTATTACTAATAAATGAAGTAGCTACTACAACTTAAAGGTATTTTTAAAGTAATTAATTTTAAAAGTTTATTTTGCAAACTTTGTAAGTGTTTTGTAGAGTACAAAAGTTTAGACTATTTTAAAAGACAACTTCATTATCTACCAGCCTTTGATAAAACAGAAGGAATATTTCTTTAAAAATTGGTAAAAGAAAGAATTCACACTTCTAAATATTTAGGGAACTTTTGGCCACAAAAATAAAACCAGTACAACTGTTAAGTTCAGAAAAATACAATGCTACTGTGTACATGCCGTTCATGAGCTGAAACTGTTAACAAAGACAACTCAAGATGGTACTGAACCAGTGAGACGATAACAGCAGCACATTTAAAATCTAGGCAAGTCTTCAGATAAAGGCTTTCAATCAAGTTGGGAGAAAGAGGGCAATAACAACTTTTTGAAATGTAAATGCAACTTCCTTTGCTATCAAGCTCCCAGCACTCTTCAGCTTCTCAGTTTTGCTCAGCTTGCCTCTCTACTGGTCTGTCTTACTCCATTTTGCCAGGGCTGTGTCGACAGTGTCTTGAACGACATGTCGTTATCTTGCCACTCCTACCTACTCTAAACACTTCTGTTTCTTAGAGCTGTCACTCCTGCGCCGCTTTGCCCGAGTCTGACCTTCAGGTCCTTCCTCCGGCTATTGAGCTTGGACTCTCTATTCCTTGCTCCCCCATGCAGGGCTGGCTACTCCCCATCTGTCAATACCGAATGGACTGCAGCACCTTTTATAAGCTTATGAAAGTACCAGTGATAAATACTATGCAATTAACTGTTGTATTTGCATATGAAAGACAAAGAGAAGACTCATTTTTCCTCTGTGTGTATGAATAAAGTATTTTAGGCCTCACTAAGTTTAGAGCAACTCTCAAAGACATTATGTTTCTCAAAAGCTCTCCACAGAGGGATATAAAGAAAAGATTGTAATTGAAGAAGTAATTGTTTATTAAATATGTTCTGTTCTACATTGTCTTTGCTTTGTTCCCTTGCTTTAATTATCAAATAACCACCGCTGATAGCTTTGATT